>JAHLKH010000172.1:0-60583 GCA_025526915.1 Entophlyctis helioformis | reverse complement strand
GAATGGCATGCGCTTGAACTGGTAGAGACCCGTGGGGGTAGCGAACGTGGTCTTCTCCTTGTCCTTTGGGTCCATGTTGATCTGCCAGAAACCAGCATTGAGGTCGATGGCTGAGAAGATGGTGCTGCCAGAGAGGGCGTCCAGCGTGTCGTCGATGCGTGGCATTGGGAACACGTCCGCCTTGGTGACCATGTTGAGGCGGCGGTAGTCGACGCAGAATCGGATCTGGCCATCCTTCTTCCGAACCAAGACAATCGGAGACGACCATGGGCTGAAGGACTGCTCGATGATGTCGTCGTCCAGCATGGCTTGAGTCAACTCCATAACACGAATGCGGGTCGGCCCATTGAACCGCTGTGTCCGAGCGGCAACGGGTGGGCTGTCGCCAGTGTCAATCGTCGCCTGGAGGACGTTGGTTGAGCCTGGCTTGGACGGATCTAGACTGAACGCCTTGAACTGCAGAGCGAGCACGTGCTTGAGCTGTGCGATCTGGTCTGCCGTGAGCCCACCAGGTTCCGAGTCGGGCTTCAGCGGGACGTAGCCGGGCGGCCAGCCGTCGTTGTCCAGCCACTCCTTGGGCAGGTCGGCCAGGTCGGCGGCCAGGTCTGCTTTCTCTTCCTCGGAGAGGGGGTCGAGGGACATGCCGAGGACCGCCATGAACTGGATGTGCTGGCACTCGACGGCCGTGCCGACACGTGTGCCTTTCTTGATCGTGACAGGCTGTCCGGGCTCGCGGACTGAAACGTCGGGTGACCAGAGGCAACTGACGTTGACGGGTTTGGATATGTTGAGGATGTCTGGACCTTTGGCTGCGACCAACTCTTGAACTCCGGTAGCAGATCGGTAGGGGCCGATCATGACCTCCAGGTTGTGGGCGTAGCCAAGGAGGCGGCGAGGGAGGGCAGCAGGGATCAGGACGTGCGCCATCTCGGGGGACTCTATGAGGATGTCTCTAGTCGCGTGCAAGGGAAACTCGCGACGGGTGTCCGAGTCTCTCTTGACCGAGAACCGGATGGTGGATGCTGGTTCGATGAACGTCACGGTCTCCTTCTCAAAGTTGAGGGTCGCCTTTGATGCCTTGAGCCAGTTGGTGCCGAGGATCAGCCCGAACTGCGACTCCTTGACAACGAATGCGGTGATCCAGGAGGTGCGGGAGCCCGCCTTGATCTTGATCAGCGCGGTGCCTTCTGGGGTGGCACGGTTGTCGGCCGTCAAGCCCGCGAGATGGACGGGTACGGACAGATCGGATACTTTGGCGCCGATGGCATCGCACAGAGAGCGCATAATGATCGATGGTCCGGAGCCGGAGTCGAGAATGGCTGGGGTTCCAACGCCGCCAGTCCTGAGTGAACTGACGATCACGTGGATGGAGGCGGCCGTCAGGCGGGAATGGCACGACAGGCTAGGACGCGCTTCCTCTCTGTCGGCCTCACTGAGGGATGACCAGTAGCGCGCCGAATGGGCCGGGTTGTTGCCGGCGGGAGCCCTTGCTTCTGACCTGTGCACAGCGCGGTTGGCGTGATGCGTGCGACGTCTGTACGGGCCGCTAAGGCGGGACTGCGTGGACGATGCGGACGATGAGACAGGCAACAAGGGAGGCACGGTGATGTCCGTCATGACTGGATCGCAGCTGTCGGGAAGAGCACCTGGGCAGACGAGAGCATGGAGGCATAGCTGCTATCGTCGGCCGTCTCGGCCATCTGTCGACGGCCATGTCAAAGGCAGTTGGGTTGATGGGCGACGTGGTGCCCTGCGTGGTCATGCTTGAGATGGACGGGGTGGGGCTGGAGATGGACGCCCATCTGGCATCGCGATGTCCTCTCCGGAAGCTACCTTGTTAGAGGGAGAGCTGGCACTGGTCGTGGAGGGCGAAGCGGACGAGCCGAGGAGAGACGGGACGCTGTCGGAGGAGACGCTGGACGAGGCGGCCGCGTCGATGATCTCGTCGCCGTCGTCCATGTTGAGGATGTTTTCGATGAAGAGGGACGTGTGGGAGACTGGGCGGGATGCCCCATTGTTCTGGCTACTGGAACCGGGATGGCTCTCGCACGCATCCTGGTGCACAACGGCAGCAGGTAGTGGGTCGTAACTCAGAAGGACGGAACCGGGATGACTCTCGCACGCATCCTGGTGCACAACGGCAGCAGGTAGTGGGTCTGTCAAGGCCGGGTGGTCAGCACAGGGAGTGCCAACGCAACAGCTGAGTGTGGGAGGAACCCACCGTAACTCAGAAGGACAGAACCGGGATGACTCTCGCACGCATCCTGGTGCACAACGGCAGCAGGTAGTGGGTCTGTCAAGGCCGGGTGGTCAGCACAGGGAGTGCCAACGCAACAGCTGAGTGTGGGAGGAACCCACCGTAACTCAGAAGGACGGAACCGGGATGACTCTCGCACGCATCCTGGTGCACAACGGCAGCAGGTAGTGGGTCTGTCAAGGCCGGGTGGTCAGCACAGGGAGTGCCAACGCAACAGCTGAGTGTGGGAGGAACCCACCGTAACTCAGAAGGACAGAACCGGGATGACTCTCGCACGCATCCTGGTGCACAACGGCAGCAGGTAGTGGGTCTGTCAAGGCCGGGTGGTCAGCACAGGGAGTGCCAACGCAACAGCTGAGTGTGGGAGGAACCCACGGTAACTCAGAAGGACGGAAACGGGATGACTCTCGCACGCATCCTGGTGCACAACGGCAGCAGGTAGTGGATCGTCAGGGCGGATGGGTAGGTCTTGGTGGCTATTGGGTAGGGAAAGCCGCGTGGCCAGCGAGATCTCGTCGGGTAGCGACGGGCGGGACGGGATGAACGGAAGAGGGTCCGGTGGTTTAGAGGGCTGTGCGCTTGGTGTATCGACGGCGGGGGGAGGCAGAGTGTCGCGGCCCGAGGTCGTGTTGTTTGAAGCGCGCCCTCCAAGTCAGGTGGACACGGCGCGGTGGCCCTTAAGATTGTTGGCGGTGCGGAACAGGCGGTTGGAGGGGTGGACTCGGCCGAGGCGGACGTCCTTGTTGGCATTGGAGACCTCGTTGTCGGACGGGAGGGTACAGAAGTTGCGGAAGTGGTCTCCGCTGCAGTTGTCACACAGTTTCTTTCCGCGTACCGCGTCTGGGAGGTGGATGTACGGGGTTTGGGACGAGCCCGCCTGGATGTTGGAGCCAGAGGCGTAGGATGTACGCTGAGCCTTGGGTGTGAGTACGTGGCGGACGTCGTCGGGTCCAAGTTCGAGCGGGCGTTTCCCAATGGATGGTGGGGGTGGTGTGGTCGAGGGAATTGGCGTGGGGGTCGCGTCGATGGCCGGCGAGTAGCCTGCGATATCACCGAGGCTGTGGAAGAAGGTAGCCCACCATTTCGCCGGGTCGGTGTCGCGGATGCTGCCAAGGGAGGTTATGAGGAGGTTAAGGGCGACCTGGTTGTCCTTGTGAACGAGATAGAATGTAACGGATGCTCGTCGCGGTCACGTGATCCACGTGATCCACGTGACCCACGTGACCGGACAGACATTGTCGGGCTGCACTGGCTGCTCTGGTTTCCCCCGTTCTTGCAGTCGTCTGCCCGCCGTTCCCCTGCGTGCATACTCACTGCCCCGAGACCAGGTCTGTGCTGCCTCCCAATGAAGTAGTCGTCTGCCCGCCGTTCCCCTGCGTGCATACTCACTGCCCGAGACCAGCCGGCAAGTCCGCCTGGAGGCCCAGTGCTACATAGAAGGCCGCTGACTGGATCTCTAAACAGGGGAGTGAGCCTGGCAGGTCGCTGAGGAGTTCCACGGTCTCTTCGAGCTCGGCCAGCCCTTCCTTGGAACTGGCGAAGGAGTGGCGGTACATAAAGGTAGCGAGACGCTTCCTGAGATCAGTAGAAACGCGGCATTGAGTGGGTGCGACAAAACAATTGGTCAAGGTCGTGATCCAGAGATTGTAGTCGGTGAAGACGATGTCTCTGACGGCATCCTGGCGCTTGTCGAGTAGGAATCTCTTGAAGGCGTTGTGGGTCTTGCCCTCGATCACACTGAAGCGAATGGCGTGGATAAAGTCGGGGTCGGATACCGATTCTTGCTCCTCACGGGCCATGTTCCAGGCTGCGACGCAGCTGTAGAACACGGCGGTAGAGTCTGCGGCCAACCTGTCGAACTTGGGAAGATCTTTGATGGTTTTGGCCAGGTCGCGAACTTTTAAGACGGCTTTTCCGGAGGATGTGTCAGCCGAGCGGGCCACAGATGTCTGGCCCGATGGTGGAGCGGTGCCGACAGCTGGCAGATGGGGCGGGGGAGGTGGCAGGCTTGGCACAGACGCGTGGGGCGAAGCAGGCGAGCGGATTTCGGACGCGATGACGGGCGCATTGGTAAACAACCCGACAGAGGGTGATGCCGCGACGGGAGGAACAATGGCAATATGAGGCGTGATGGTGTTGGCCAAAGTCGCAGCTGTGTCGGTCATCGCTGGCGCAGGCGGGTTGCTCTGGTTGGATAGGTCTTGGGGCACTACGCTGGCCGGCTGACCGTGAGACATTGCGACCAGGATGGCTCTACGTACGGCATCGTGCGTGCCGGTAACGCTGGCCTCAGGCATGCCACGTGTGATCGCGGTCTGGAGGCAAGCTAAAAGCGAGGGCCGAGGCGGAAGCAACATGGCCGGATCTACGTACTTAGCGGCTTCGTCAAAGGCGACCTGATCCACGAGGAGGACCAGGCTCTGTGCAGCCTCGCCGCCAAACAGAAGAGCATTGTCGCGCATGCTGGCGACTGCCGCTCGGGCGACGCGGAAAGGTGACGGTAGATCGGCGAGGACGGCACTGACCCACGGGTTGACATCGCCAGGGCGGGGTGCGGTACCGCTCGAGGACTCGCTATTTTCGGGCATGGTACTACGAACGGTTGCGGGCGGGAATAGTGGCTTACTGGACTGCGGGCTTATCGATAGAATTCCGAGAAGTCGGACCAATCAACGATCTTAGCTCAGGTAGGGAGGGATCAGACCGCAATAAGATAACTTAATTCTAGGGAAAGGACGCGAAGGCCACAACACAAAGCCACAGATCCCAGTCACGTGATCTTGGCTGCGGAATACAACGAGAAGCGTTGACACAGCGCCTGCAGAAGGCATACCCCCTCACACGCGAGCGCAAGGCAGCCATCTCGAGGGCCATTGGCAGTCTTCTTGGATACTTCAAAGGCGGGTCATCTGTGTGCCTTTGCGAGAATGAGGCGGATGTTTGCATTGCACGCCATTCCCGCGAAGCAAGGTTGGTCGGCCTTCTGCATGCCTCTCCAATCCATGGCTCACGCGCCTTCTTGACAGCAATGTGCCAGTCATTGTCATCAGTGGCGACTCCGATCTGGTGTTCCACTGTGCCGGCTATTGCCCTGTCCTGCTGCTGCAACTGCGCAGTGGGCAGATCAATAGAATGCGATCCTACAATCACCATGGGATTGCCTCCATTGCAGCCGCCTTAGGCTTGCCAGACATTCCCTTTGTCTGCCAGTTGGTGGCCGCAATGGCGAGCAACGACTATTTCCATTGTGTTGGGATTGGTAGGTTGGCTTGCCTGCTTTGCATTTTTGGATGTCATGCACTGCGACCTTGACTTACTCGTGATGCTGCGATGTGGACTTGAAAGGGATCGTCACGGCTGCAAAGTGCATCATGGCATGCATTCGGTTGGAGGCAGAGCAGCTGGGTATCTCTGTCGCAGATGTCTGTGAATGCCTCCAAGACCCCGACATTGCCAGGATGTTTGTGCATGTCATCAAGATTGCGTTCATGTGGCAGATGTACAAGATTGGCGGCAAGCCTCTTGCTCAGTCATTCAGCAATGCCTTCGCGGTGTTTCTCAACCGTGACGAGAGAGGAGCCGATATTGGAGAGATCACAGCCCCAGCATGTGGCCATTATGCCAGTGTGTTTGCAGGACAGATGCGGCAGTAAGTCTTGGTTTGGATGCACTTGAACAGCATGGCATTGACATGAATGCATGCACCATCCAATGGCAACAGCATCACTGCCAACAGGACCATCTCGCCCCAAAACAGGTAGGCACGGCTGCGATCTCTGCAGGATTCTCATGGCACTGACTCTGATGGATGCCACTGGCAGATCTGCCTCTGCATGCACGGCCTACAGCGACTGCTGCTTGAGCCACACGGCACAGCAGCTGAAGGGAAATGCCAGTGGTGCGGTTTGGCACATCACACGGGACGCAGTCACAGAGCTCGCCAACCACACTGTCAGCACAAGGCGGATGGACGGCGTTTTTGGCGAATTCAATGGCTGCCGTGTCGTGCTTGGCTGCATCCTCCGGTGCACAGCAGATCAGCTTGCCAATGACAGCATCAACGGCCGCGACATTCTTGCTGATATCTGCGAGAATGCAAGCAAGCAGCTGCTCCAGGCTGTGCACGAGAAGGATCTCGCTACAAAAGGATATGAGATACTCAGCCCAGCTGAGCAGAGCCTGTTACACGCCTTTGTGAGTTTTGGGTGGCTTGGATGCGTGTCTTGACTGTCCACTGCATGCTGTTGCTGATTTTGAGCATGGCTGACTTGATCCATCACTGGGCGAGCAGATGGTGATCCTGAGACTGCAGGAACGGCTCAAGAGGTATCCAGGCATCGCATGTGCACCATTCAGGCGTTCAAGGAAGCCAGGTTCGCTCTGCATTTGTTTGGCACAGTGCGACCTTGTGTATTCACAATCAATCACGGCATTCTTCTGGCAGGCAACCGCAAGGCTAAACAGCACCGCAGAAAGAGCACACGGATCGCGACTCGAAAGGCTGTCACTGCCATTCGCAAACAGGCCGTAGATACGCTGAATCTCTTGGAATGCCAAAAGAAACACAGCCCAGACGACTTCAAGCCGCTGGCACTTTCTGAGCAGTATCAACAAGCCACAGACACACTGACACTGATCATTGACAGGGCTCCAGTGCGTCTTTGCATTTCTATGCTCTGTTTGCATGTGGCGGCTTGATGCACCTGCTCATGCTTTGACTTGACAGGTCGGCAAGCCACCGAAAGCGCCAAAGATGCTGCTGCCATCTCCAGCCGCAGCTGATGGCACAGATCGCGACAAGATCCTCTACATTGATGTGCTTCAAGACACAAAGACAACCGTGAGTTGAACTGCAGGCTTGTGATTGTGAGCATCTTGTGCACATTCAGAATGCACGCCTAAGATTGCATCCAAACACGGCAGGAGCCATACCTTGTCACACTGGCCAGACAGGCTGTATTCAAGAAGGAGCGAGCAGAGCGTGCAGAGAAGGCCAAGGCAGATGAGATCATCAAGGAGCTCAAGAAGGATGCAAGCAAGCAAGCCCGCCAGGCTCAATCTGAGGACGAGACACAGGCGTAAGTGGCATATGGCATGTCGCGTGCCTTGATTGTGCTTGCTGACATGCATTCTGCTGGCAGATACGCATTTCATGCAAGACGCACCTTGCACAATGAGCTTGTCCGGATGGGCGACTACAAACAAGGGGCCTGCCAGACTCTTCCTGCAGTCGCCAATTTCAAAGCACCAACAGAGGAGGGCACAGAGAAAGACAAGGAGGAGGACGAGCATGAGCGCGAGCAGGAGGCACAGCAGCATCCCAAAGCACCAAAGGCTCAGACAAACACGCAGCAACATCGCCCCAATATGATCGTGGATCTGAAGGTATGGAGGTTGATCGCCATGCTGCTCTGCATGCTCGGCTTTTTGCATGCTGACAGGTGTGCAGGAGATGGTTTCAGACAATCCAGCAAGCGCAAAGTTGTTGGGCCCTCCAGCCAAACCACCATCAGCAGAGCAAACCATCGCCATGGTTGTCCTAGCCTGCATTTCCAAGGTTTACATGTTCATCGTCGGCGCTCGGCATGTCGGGATTGTGATGCTTGGCGCTGTTCTTGAAGTACTGCTCAAGCTTGAGTCAGATGAGCCGCTGCCTCTCGATTATCGCGTTTTCAAGTGGACCCGCGATGGAAAGACCAACTACTGCTTTCTTGATCGCGAGAAACTTGACCGCAAGACGGAGGCTGCGCTCTTGGTAGGATACTGTGTGCTGGAAAAGGACACCATGGTCCGGTTTATGTACGGCGTTGGTCCACATGGTCGCAAGGGCAAAATCCCTTTCTATGGGGATTCTGTGATCCTCTCAAAGGACACAGTGCTTGAGCTCTGCTCGCTCGGACACGTCAAGAAGCCCAAGCAGCCCAATGGCCCCAATGACCCTGACGGTCCTGACAGCCATGAGGACGATCGCGACCACGAGGATGATGATGATCATGATGACCACGAGGACGATGACGATCATGAGGATCACGAGGACGACGAGCAGCATGATGACCATGAGGATGACGAGCAGCATGAGCAGCACGAGCAGCAAGCAGAAGCAGAAGCAGCAGCAGTCATTCCAACTGCCAATCAACTCCTCACAGCACTGACCAGCAGCAGATCCGGTGGCGAGACGTCTGTGGCATGTCTCCTACGCCACATTGTCACGATTGTTGGCAATGGTCGCATGGCAAAGCCGCGATCATATATGGACACCACCAACGCATGGCTGGTCACCGTCATGCAACTGATTGTTCACCGTAACTGGACGCGGTGCATGGTGCACGCCAATGCAGGCAAGGTGCGTGCAGACATGGCTGATGCTGACATGATGGGCATGGATATGATGGATGCTGACAAGATGGACGCGATCCAGACAAGCGCGATCCAGACAGATTTGGACAAGGCAGTCCTGCCATGCAAGCTGGCTGTAGGTCTGTGTGGGAAAGCGGCCAATGACATCTACAGCTACTTTGTAACGGATGCCGCCGCAGTCGCGTGGTCACGTGACCTGCTGGCGTTGATCTGGACGCGCCTCGCCCGGACTTGGCTTGGCCCTGTTGTTGTAGTCGTATCCAAGCTGTAAGCCTGTATACTCACTGCCCCTCTGCCACCAGGTCTGTGCCTGTGTCTTAATGAAGTCGTATCCAAGCCGTAAGCCTGTATACTCACTGCCCTCTGCCACCAGACGGCCAGCCGCTCTCGACGAGGACAGTTACATACTTGGCCCGAGATATCTGCACCATGCTGGCAGTGCATGTCATCTCGAACCAGTCGATGCTCGTGCTTGCTGCTGCCCACCAGCTGATGCCCGGCGCATCAAAGGAGGAGGTCGTGGCATCAGTCGCGGCCATGACCAAAGCCATTGAGGATGCCACGCCACTGGCCGCCGAGGATGCCACACCACAGGTCGCTGAGGACGCCATGCCACTGGTTGCTGAGGACGCCCCATCGCCGGCTGATCTTGACGCTGCACCACAAGCCACTCTGGATGCTGCACCTCCTGCGGCAGGTCGCAAGAGGGCCCTGTCTAGCTCTTTGTTGCCCACCGATTGCACCGCGACCAAGAAGCCATGTGGCGAGAGGGACAAGGCCACCACAGACGCGGCATCCAGCACACCTTCAGACACAGAGGGCATAGCCATTGCTGGGATCCCCCAACAGCTGGTCAGGCTTGCGGCGATCTTGCTCAACAAGTCGCTGTCGGAAATAGGCAAGTTCTACCGGCTGCGCAAGCTGGCCGGCGAAACAGTGATCAAGTTATGCCCTGAGGCGGCGAATCGGGACCCGTTTGTCCATATCACCGAGACCATTCTGTTTTGGTCGGTGATAGGGAACCCAAAGGATCGCAAGCCAACCAAGAACAACGCGGCATTGCAGGCTTTGCAAGAGCGTCTCTTGGCTGCGATCAGCAGTAGGTCGCACTTGGTTATGCCATGCTTACATGATTTGATACTTACAAACCACTCTTCTCAAAGAGCCTGGCTCGCAAGCCTTGACTCTTGCGTCATCCAACAAGGACATACAAGCCGCTTTCAGCTCAAGCCGCGAGGATTGCGTTCTCGACATTCTCCTCCCCGGACTCGCCTCGGATACACGACGCTTCCAGACGCCTGCAGACGCTAAGGTCCAGATGGACGCGGCTGCCAAGGCCAGAGCAGACGCCATTGCCGATGCGACTCTTGAGGCCAAGAGACTCCTTCTGGTTGGCAAGGTGCGCGAGGATTACATCCAGGCTGCGATCAAAGCCCTGCCCCCAGCGCGACCAACCAAGGCTGTCAGACTAGGCAGCATCAAGACCAATGGATACAGCGTCTCTCAGCTGACTCTGGACTTTCGCACAGACCGTCCAGAGTCGCCTCGCAGTATGTGGCGCACTTGAATGCGATGGTGCACACATTGGTTCTGACATCCGCCTTGATCTGCAGGTCCCAACGCGGCGTCTTCAGCCCAGCAACTCAGTCTTGCTGGTGATGCTCATGATCACATGGACGTCACATGTGAGTTGCTGTACCAATCCAGACGCGCACTTGTTGACCACACCGACTGACATGCCATCCACAGCCACCGATCCAGCCGACCCATCAGCCACCAAGCCAAAAGCACCCAATCCTGTAAGCCACTTGCATGCCAACCTCGCGCATTGGTGCACATGCACTGCACATTCCTCACTCATGTCATGGCACGACAGGCCCAGCGCAACTTTTACGCCTCGCAGCGACTGCGGACATCATCAACGCCAACAATCTGTTCACTGACCAAGGCTACCAGACTGTTCGTGTTGTCAGCTTTGATTGGGGCAAGCGGTACCTGTATGGCGCGTCCAGCATCTTGGTCGACCTCAGAGACTTTTTGTATACGCTCGAGTCCAACTACGTGCTCTCCTCTGGCATGTTTCAAGCTGAGCGTGACCTTCAGCGGTGGTATGCATGCAATGACTCTGCCACGTGCACTCTTGACCAGATCAACTCACAGTGCCCGTCTCTTGCGCCAGGTTTGATGACCGACTTGCCAAGGCTGCTGACATCCAGGCGGCCATTGCATTCAAGACAGCAAAGCATGCCGATTCAAACGTCAAGCCTGGCGAGAGAGCCTTTTGGGATCTGCGCTGCCATGCTTACTGCACACCATTCCTGAATGCACGGGTACGGTTTCCCTGTTTCTGGATGTCCATTGCCATGACCGCCATACTGCTTGATCGCCTGCTGATTGCACTGGATGGCATGGCATGACATGGCATTCCACAGAAGGTCAAGGCCAAGCGGTTCACCATGTGCAGCAACAGCACGTCTATTCGCGGAAACGCTCTTGAGGGCATCATGAAGCTGGCAGGATCGACCACTGGCAAGCGCGCATCTGCTGCGTCTCAAGGCCTCCCTGTCGACCGAACAAAGTCGACAGAGGACAACATTCCCGTTGTGTGGGCATTTGGCATTGACTTTACAGGCCAAGGTGGCCGGCATGCTGTGTTTGAGAAGTTTCTCATCAGGCATCTGCGGTCGTCTGGATATGCCTATGTGCGTCTGATGCCACACTGTCCATCCATCCATCCATCCATCCATCTGTGCACCAACTGACCACACGATCATGCACACACACACACACACACACACACACACACACAGATCTACCGCTGCAATGAGAACCTGACCAGCCGGATGTGCCCGCAGTGCAAGCAGCGGATCCCAGACAAGAACCGCACCAACCTGCGACGCTACGAGTGCACAGCATGCAAGGCCGTCTACCACCGAGACGTGCTTGGAGCCACAAACATCGGGATGGTCGCGCTGTGGCATCTGCTCTTTGGACACCGGCCGCTCTACTTGACACACACCAAAGCCGACAGCAATCCAGCCACGCCAGAGCACCTCAAAAGCATCGCAAGAATGCATACTGCCATCAAGCTGCGTGCACGAGATGCTCCGCCTGTTGTCCCACAGCCTCAAACGCGGAAACACTTCAAGTCGCATGTGGCCTCATGGGACCAGATCAGCCTGCCGTCCTGTGGTATCAAGACGTGCTGACAGCGTTCAAGACACGGACCATCCGTCGTCCAGCTGCGACCAGCACGCAGACAGCCTGCCCTCAAGTCACTTGACCTGCATCCCACACAGTGACTTGTTTGACTACCAACTTTGAATCGGGGCACCTCCCGATCGACCTAACGGGTCACTTTTTCTAACGATAAAGGTGAGCACTTCGTTGGATGTGCCTCGCCCGCCTGTCGTCGCATGCTCGTTGCTGACTCGAACCTTCAATCACGTGATATGTGGGCTTGCATCCGTCGCCTCTCTGGTCGAATTTAATTCAATATTCTTGGTAATTGTATGAATATCGGGCCAGAAATGGGCTCGGATTGGCTCGGATTGGCAACAAAAGCGTTGACTGGCTGGGCTGGCTGGCTTGACTGGATGGGCTGGGCTGGCGCGCATCCGTTTTGCAACAGCAGCCGAGCTGCAGCCTGCTGAGATGCAGCCTTGATCCACGGCTTGCTTTGGCTCGCTGAGCACGCATCCAGCACGCAGTCGGCAGGCTGTGTCTGAGATTTTAGGCTGCCAGCACGCAAGCAGCCGGCTGTTTGTGACTGCCGAAGCTCATGGGCGGAGCACGTCGCGTGACTGCTCCTTGATCGCACGGCATCTGAATGGGATTGCGCACTGATGAGCCACCGATGGGCTGCGATGGACGGCCAGTGCCTGCCCACTGGCCAGGCAATAGCCAGGAGAAGGGCCGCTTTCCTTTCGGCAATGCTCCGACCTTATCGCCACTTTATCATTCTCCAATCGCCTCTCCAACCCCAAGCAGACCGTCCATTCACCACCACCACCACCACGCTGCTCGCCCAAGATGAAGCAGAAACGAGGCCCGACATGGACCGAGCGAGACCTGCTCCAGCTGGCCAGAGCAGCGCGCGCCGCCTACAACGTCGAGCATGACCCGTCGGAGCCCAGGACACACTTTGAGACGAGCCTGTTTGCTCAGTACCAGATGTACGTTGCAATGCAGATGGGCCTGCCGATGCTGCTGCTGCTGCTGCTGCGAATCCGGCGCCTCGAGATGCCCGATGCTGCAAGGCACAATACTCACGCACCAGCCATTCATCGTGCATGCACCACCCGTCCATGCCCATGCGACCCATATCGGCCATGATCGCAATACACATCGCATTGGATCGCAACCCATCGCACACGCCCGATGCCACCTCACGCAGCCTGCACCAACAGTCGCTGCAGGACGATCAGAACATCTACCACCAGCCGGTGGATCGCAGCTGCAAGGCATGCGCCGATCGCTGGAACAAGCTGCGAGACTCGTTCCGGTTCGTGGCCGACTTTGAGAGCGGCAAGGTCCCTGGACATGCACAAGCACTCGCACAGGGCGGATGGTGGAGTTTGAGCGAGAAGCAAGAGCGCAAGCACATTCTGGACATGTACCGCAAGGTGTGTATGCTTCTCTGCGTGTGCAAGGACTGCGTGCTGGGCTGGGATCAAAGGACAGAGGTAGCAGCTTGCATCGGCAGGCTCTGCTGTGCCGGTTGGCTGGCCTGATGAGGGCCTGATGAGGGCCTGATGGCTGCCTGATGGCTGGCTGATCATGCGAGGGCAGGCTCGGAGCGCGTGCCCGTCCACCTGACGAAGCATGCCACCAGCGTGACACTGGGCCGCAGCGTCGCGATGTGGATGGATGCTGTCCGCTTGAGCGAGAACAATCGGCACTGGACTGGCCCATGGACGGATGGATGGATGGATGGCTGACTGTCTGGCTGGCTGACTGGCTGACTGATCTACGTGTGCTCAACATGAATGGCCGCCTCGACGTGCCAACTCGGCTTGCAGCAATCCATCCCAGAAACCGTGTTCAGGTTCATGGCCGAGTGGCTGCCACAGCTGATCAGTGTCCCAGCCCATCAGTCAAGAGCTTCGTCGGCATCGTCCAACACATCAGGCTCGTCGTCGCGTCGCACTTCCACGATGGCACGGCTGTCCACCAACGATCTCGTTCAAGCATCCAGCACTGTGCACGGTGGCCCATCTGGCCAGCACGCTCAGTCTCCTGGCGCTACAAACGCACATGGATCGCCAGCATCTGCATTCTCGGCGAGCTTCAACAACCCCTACGATATTGCTCTTGCACGGCAGCTACATGCCCAGGCGTTGCAAGCGCAGGCAAAGGCACATCAGACACATGCAGCATCACGGCATCGTACGGAAAGCCAGTCCATATCAACGCTTGGCGAACACGATCTGAGCCTTACAACGAGTCTTATCGAACCCACGCCAATGCCGGGACCAGCGTCGCCATCTGCCGTGTCGAGCATGGCGTCTGTGCCGTTGGGAGGATCGCCGGCCCATGACAGCAGTGAGTCCTTTGCGACAGCATTATCGGCTGTTGTGGCAGCGGCAGCAGCAGCAGCGGCGGCGGCGACAGCGACATCTGCAAGAGCAGCCGATGCAGCAGCAGCAGCCGATGCAGCAGAATGCCCAAGCACATCTGCGTCTCCAAGGAGTATGGTGCAGGCGATATCAGTAGCAGGCATGCACGCCATGGGGAACATGGCACAGCCTCGGCTGACACTGTTGCCCGCGTCGTCGTCAGCGCCGTCTGCAGAGGTACCGCGCCAATCGATGCCGATATCGGACAAAACGACCGCCAGAGCAAAGACGTTGGGATCGTCGCCATCGCCTGCGTCTGGTTGGTCGCCCCATTCCGCAGCATCGCTGTCGGCATCGGCTGGATCAGCAGCAACATCAGCAGCCGCATTGCATTCACTGCCACAATCGCAGTCACAATCGCATTCGCAATCGCATTCACAGACCACGCCGATGCCCTTGGACCACCACCACCCGCACCAAGCGTCTCGCCAGCCGCAATCGCATGCACCATCGCATGCACCATCGCTTTCGCAATTCCATCTGCACATCCCGCAATCCGTATCATCGGACTGGACTTCCGCGGCGCACCACGTTGCTGCACCAACGGCTGCCAATCAGCCATCTAATCTGGCGCAATCTTTGGCTGCTCTGGCCAACCCCGCTGCGCCGGCTGCTGAGCCGACCAGCTATCGCTTCATGTCTCCGCCCCCGCAGCCGCCCATGCCAGCATTATCGTCGTTGCCTCAATCGTCATCGTCGTCTTGCTTTTCAGCAGCACTTGCCCCCGCTTCGTCATCCGCCGCAACTCCGTCGTCACCAACAGCATTGACTCTGCAATCCGCCATGATCAGCATGCCCGTCCCGCAGCACCACATGTTCCAACCGAGCCGTGCACTGCACCAGCAGCAGCATGCCCAGATGCACCACTTTGGCAACCCGCATGCGCACCGCGACCACTCGCAGCTCCACCAGCAGTCGCAAACCCGCGCTGCCAGTGCACAGACACCATCCAGTTCAGGATCGCCCATGCTGCTCAACCCGGTGCGCGTGCAGCCTGTTGGCCTCAAGCGCAAGTCTATCGAAAGCATCGAGTCGGTCCTCGCCGATGCCATGACGTTCAAGCCGAACGCAGCACCTGCACCCATGTCTGTCCCAAGCCGGCCAGACTCTGCGGCAGGCCGATCGCCCACCATCGGCTACGCTCACGGCAACGGCAACGGCAATGACCATACTGACGACGGTATGGGTGGTGGCGACCATCGCAGACAGTACCGGCATGCATTCAAGGCACCGCGACTGCTGGACGATTCCACGGTCGAGTCGCCAACGGCCATGCATTCGACGCCGCATCTGCCAGACATGGGGGCTGCCGCTCACCACACAAACGGCTTTCCGTGGCAGACAGCAAGCCGTGATCAGCCCCACCAGCCCCACCACGCGTGTAGTTTGCTGGGCGGCGGCGACCCAAGCCAGCAGGCCCAGGAGCACGCCGCTGACCACGATCCCATTACAGATGTCATCAAGCTTGTGCGCGAATGGCGCCAGCAGGAGGCGGCCTTTCAGCGACGGATGCTGAGTCTGCTGGAGACGATCCTCGACTCGCGGCAGGAAGGGCGACGATCGCACGGATCGCACGGATCGCACTGGCAACGCAGCGGCAGTGGAAGTGGCAGTGGTGGTGATGCTGATGGATCTGGATCTGGGCCTGCTGCTGGCGGCATGGTGGGCACAACTATTTAACGCCCTAGACACTCTCAATACAAGTCACTTTCCAGCTGTTTCGCACGGGTGGATCGTTTCGGAGCCGGTTAGCACGAGAGCGTCCTCAGGAGCCTTTGTTATTGGCAATGGAGTGAGAAGCGGCCGCTTGGCAGGATGCTCACGCAGACAGGGAATCAGAAGATGGTGAAGGAAGAGCACGGCCGGGGACGAGGGCGAGGCGGCCATGGCAACCACGGAGGCGGGGATGGCGAGTACGCCGGCTTTCCCCGTGCAGGAGGCCACAACCGTCACGAGAGAAGCCCATACGCCCGAGACCATCGTGAGTCGCTTGCTGTTGCGCTGTTGCGCTGTTGCTTGGGGGGCGAGCGTGAGGCTGACGTGCTGGCGGGACCGTGCCGTGGCTGGCCGGACACAGCGGGCGGGCGAGGGGCCAACGCCGGCAACCGAGGCGGTGGTGGTGGTGGTGGTGGTGGTGGTGGTGGTGGTGCGAGCCGAGGCGGCAAGGGCGGACGAGGCGGATACGACGGCCAGCAGGGCAAGGGCCACCAGGCCAAGCACGGCAACAGCAACAGCAACAGCAACAACAGCAACAGCGTCGACACCAGCGGCAACAATCCTGGTGTGGGCGGTGTCAGCTATGACCAGATGGCTGCGGCGGCGGCGTTCTATGGTGGGCCAATGTCACTCATGGGCATGCCCATGCCGGGGATGCCGGGGATGTCGGGGATGTCCATGCCAGGGATGCCCATGCAAGGATGCCCATGCAAGGGATGCAGGGGATGCAGGGGATGGCCATGCCCATGTCCGCGCCAATGGGGATGCCCATGGGAATGCCCATGCCGATGCCTGGCATGCCAGGTGTGTTTGGCCAGCCCGGCCAGATGTTCCTCCCTCAGCAGCAGCAGCAGCAGCAGCAGCAGCCAATGCAGCAGTTCCCGCAGCCACCGCAACAGCAGGCCCAGCAGGGATCTCAACAGCCACCGCAGGCACAGCAGCAGCTGCAGCAAATGCTGCCGTTTATGATGCAGCAGCAGGCTCAACTGGCCCAGCAGCAAGCCCAACAGCAAGCCCAGCAGCAAGCCCAGCAGCAAGCGCCAGCTCAGCAGTTTGCGCAGCCTTATGGCATGAATGCGAATGCGACCGCGAGTGCCAACAATGGTCCGTTGGGTCTGCCAGGCGCCATGCCCATGATGAAGGCTGGAGGCGCCGCTGCAGGCTCTCGTGGACCGTCCTCGGTGGTCGATCGGCCGGGCGAAGTGTCGTGCCGCACGCTGTTTGTGCGCAACATGAACTTTGAGGTGGCCGAGAGAGAGGTGCTGGATGCCTTTAGCAAGTATGGCGAGATCAAGACAATCTTCAACCTGATTGCCAAGCGAGGCATTGCGTTTATCACCTACGTATGTGCCGAATGCCTCGTGACACTTGGCCTTGCTTGTGGCTGTGAATGCAGCTGTGGATGGGAGTGTGGCTGCGCATCTGTGCGCGTGAGCGGACAAGTGCCGTGCGCTCGTCAGCTGCTGCCTGCAGGGCTGTGATCTGAGAGTGCAGCCGTGTGGGCAGCCGTGTGAATCGCGAGACTGGGAGTGAGGAGCTGCTGAGTGCTTGTGCGCGGCGTGTCTGACGCGCGTCTGTCATGTGCATGTCTGCTTGACGCGAACCCATCTCGAATGGCTCTCCTGTTTGGTGATGGTCACAACTATGGTCGTGACACGATGCTACTGCCGCGATGTACCGACTACGGAGCAGTACGATCTTAGAGCGGCTGAGCAGGCGCGAGTGGCCATGCAGGACTACATCTTCCAAGGCCGCAAGGTAAATGGTGGCTGGCTTGAAATGAGCACGCACAAGGCAGTGGCCCTGTGCCAGACCTTGCCACAGTCGATCCAGCACATCTGACCGACAAACACCATGCTGAATGCTACCTTTTCGATCTGCAGATTGATGTACATTACTCTTTGCCCAGAGATGACACCAGCAAGGATGCCTGCAATCGCGACAAGCACCAGGGCACGATCACGGTGACATATGAGGCATCCAACTACAACAGTCGCAATGAGTTGAAGCAGCCTGAGCTATTTGAGTTCATGTCGCGATTTGGCGAAGTGCGTGTCGTGCGAGTCAAGAGCAGCTGGTGGGTCGGTCACTGGCGCCTCCTTGCTTCTGGCGATAGCTGTGTGATCCTGTGCAGACTCTGCGTTTACGCGCGTATCTCACACGACCGATTGCTTGGAACCGCAGGGAAATGTCTGTTGAGTTTTGGGATTGCCGTGCCATGTTGAAGGCGCACGATGCGATCCAGGACAACGGCAGGTACAAAGACGGCCGCCTCACGAGCCGCCTGACATGGGACTACCAGTTACTAGCGTGAGTTTGGATGAGCCGTGATTGTTGATCGCGTATGGAGCACAGTGGCTGATGGATAGATGGTTGACTGACTGACTGACTGACTGACTGACATACGAATCCTGTCCGTGTGATGTGCAGGTCTTCCATGGCAGCTGGTGCCGCCAAGGCCATCGTGGGCAGTCCCAAGACAGTGCGCGCCATGCACCGAGCCGGTGATCGTTTTGAAGACCGCCGTATGGACAACACTGCCAAGGGCTACAATCCTCAAGATGGGTTTGGCGACAAGCGCGATCCAAGGTTAGACAATGTTGGCAGCCAAAACCAAGGCAACTATGCCAAGCAAGACAACCAGAGCCAGCAGCAGCAGCAGCAGTATGGACAGGCTGCTCCATATGGCCAGCAGGCACCTGGATCACTTCTGGGTACGTGCTTGTGATGCATGATGCAGGCAAAGAAAGATTGGCGGATCACTGACGCGCTCGACACGCCGAGTGCAGATTCACTCACTGGCCAAAACCGCGGGCCGATGCAGGCTGGCCAGTACGCGGTCGGACACCAGCAGCCTGCCCAAATGGGCGGCGTGCAGCCGGGATCCATGGCTGGCCCTGTATCTGGACAGACGCAGGGTGACGCGAACACTGCCATTGGCCTTTTGCAGAGGCTAAGCCAAGCTCAGGCCCAGGCTCAACAGCAGGCTCAACAGCAGGCTCAACAGCAGGCACAACAGCAGGCACAACAGCACATTCAGCCGAATGCACCTGCTCCGGCACCAGGAGCCATGGATGCAACAGCCGCGCTGACGGCTCTGCTCGCCAATGCCGGGTCGGCCGCAGGTGCCAGTGGCGTAGCGGGTCTGGCACCACAGCAGCTCGTCCAGTTACTCTCGCTCTTGGGCCAGGTAAAGCAATAATCGACAAGAGCAACTTCGTCCCAACTTGTTCGCGAGATCCAGATCTGACATGACTGCAAAACAGGTCAGCAATGCTGCCCAGAGTGCACAGACACCGCATGCACAGCAGGCAGCAGCGGGCCTGCCTCTGGCCCAGCCACCTGCGCCAGCCCATGCGCCAGTTCAAGCGCCATTTGTCCCGCAGCCTCAGGGATACATTCAACAGCAACAAGCTCAGCAGCAAGCACAACAGCAAGTACAGCAACAAGCACAGCAGCAACAAGCACAACAGCAGCAATCCCAGCAGCAATCCCAGCAGCAGCAGTTCCAGTCTCTTGCCGCCCTCTTGCTAGGTGCCAAGAAGTAGCGTGACGAGACCAGACGAGACCAATAAACCGTGTTCAGCACTGCCAAATGCAAAGATGAAGAGATCAGCGGACGATGCGGCGTTTCTCACGACCGCATGGCACTCGTGTCGCGAATCTCCGACGACACGAGACAGCACGATGCGACACGACACGACGCGAGATCCGTTCAGATCCGAGTGGCCAACCCGATCGTGACACACGCAAACGCGGGCACTGCCAATCTCCGTGTCGTGTTGCCGCACGTGCGTTTGAAGGTGCGTGGCAGGGGCGAGGTGGATGACATGGCCGTGCGATGGTGCTCGTGCGATGATGCGTGTGTGGTCCTCGAGGACGCCTGAGGCCTTACCTCAAGGCCGCACACCGCCCAGCCGTGCAACCCTTGACATTGTCTGCATTCGCCCATTGTCCGCGAGATAGGCTTTCGTTTGGGCGGCCAGTTTTGGCGTGGGGGCAGCATCACCACCGCTTCGCCGACATGGATATTGTTGGCCGTCATGGATGGGTGCAACGGCGGACACCATCCCGTGACAGCGGCCCTTGTTCCCGCCTATCCATGCGGGGGCAGTGGGCGCCTGCGCTTTGCTCAAAAGCCGCCCGCCCGCCCCGCCACGCTTGCGCATCGTACATTCGCCGAGGACAGCACGTAGTCTCTCCCGCCTGCTTGCGCCGCCCTTGCTGCCCACACACGCACACACACGCACACACACACGCCCTCTGCGACCCCTTCCGCACACAAGACCGCCCAGACCGTTTTTTTTCGCTTTCCCCCACTCGATTCTTGCGTTCAGTCGCTCGCTGCACACATCTCCAAACGAACCCGAGATCTGCAGCCTCCCTCTGACACAACCCCCTAGACGGTAAGGCTGCCTGCGTGCGCCGGTGCGGCCGGTGCGCCGGCGGGCTCGGCTGGACGCTGCTGGGCCACCACCCGGCTCGCCTCCCGCCTGCCTGCTCTCCGGCGTACCCGCTTCCTTGCCTGTTCGCTTGCCCACCCGCCTCCTCGCCCTGCTGCTTACTCACCCTCGCTGCCCGCTGCCGCTTTTTTTTCATCGCCTGCCGTCGTTGCCTGGGCTGCCTGCCTGCCTGCCTGCTGTCTGTCTGTTGCTGGACGACGGATGGCCTTGGCAACTGCTGCGATACCGACGATACCGACGCTGCCGACGCTGCCGCCCACTCCCCAGACAGTTTCTTTCGTCTTACCCCACAAGCTTCGTTTAATTATCCACTCTGGTGAGTCTTGCGTCCCCGTCCGTCCTGCCGCTATGGCCGCTGCTCTTATCGGGCAACCGCTCCGCATCGCCGAATTGTGGCCGGCACGCACCTGCGGCTGTTTTTTCTGCTGCCGCTCTGCCTGATGCTGCCAGCCGTTCTCTGCGACTGCTGGCTGCGAGGGCTTGGGGCGGCCGCACACTACCACAGCAAGCTGCCGCCTGCTGCCGTGCCACACCGGTGCGGCAGAGAGGCGGTGGTGGTGTGCTGGCTCGCCCAGCGGCCGTCCCTTTGCCAGCGGGGCGGCTGTTGAAGCCAGCCAGCCAGCCAGCCAGTCAGCCAGCCATGTGTGCGTGCGGCGCACTGCACCGTCACTTGACCGCATTCTGAAACAAGCGGCTGACGTGCGCTCTGCCCTCGCCTGCGCATGCGCCCGTCGCTTAAAACGGCTGCCCCGACCCCGTCGACGCTGCTGCTCCACTCCCTTTTCGACGCTCTGCACAGACCATGTCGATTGCCGATCTCCTCAAGCAGGTTACCGCCGACGCCGCCTCGGTTGACGAGCGCAAGGCTGCCGCTGCCGACCTCGCCGGCCTCGTCAAGTCGGCCGGCATCTCTGCCGGTCTGATTGACGCTGGCGTCCTGCCCGCCCTCAAGACGGCTGCCGAGCACAAGAAGTCGACCAACGCCCGCGAGGGTGCCATGTTCGCCTACAAGGAGCTCGCCGAGAAGCTTGGCCACCCCGCTGAGCCGTACCTGATCCCCGAGCTGTCGGCCATCCTCAACGGCTACGGTGACAAGCAGGCCGCCGTCCGCGACGCTGCCGAGGCTGCCGCCACGGCGCTCATGGCGCTCCCTGGCCGCTTCTCGGTCAAGCTGCTCGTGCCCATGCTCCTGGCGCAGCTCACCAACGAGAAGAAGTGGCAGACCAAGATTGCCGCGCTCAAGTTCCTCGGTGCGCTCACCAAGACGTCGACGTCGCAGGTCATGCGCTGCCTCCCCGAGATCATCCCGTCGGTCTCTGATGTCATGTGGGACACCAAGACTGAGGTGCGTGTGTGCTGCTGCCTGCCTGCCTGTCTCTTGCTGCTGCCTGCCTGCCTGCCTGTCTCTTGGTGCCTGCCTTTCTGCCTCGTGCGCACGCACATGCAAAGCCACGTTTGACTGACGCATTGCACAAATGCCATTTTGTCTCGCCGCTGTCTCACGCCCACCTTGTCGACGCCTGTCTCACGGCCTGCAGGTCAAGATTGCTGCCACGCAGTGCATGACCGAGGTCTGCGGCACCCTCGACAACATCGACGTTGTGCCCTTCCTGCCCGCCCTCATCTCGTGTATCGCCCGCCCCGAGGAGGTCCCCGAGTGTGTGTACAAGCTCGCCGCCACCACGTTCGTGGCCCAGGTCGAGGCCCCCACGCTCGCCATCATGGTGCCCCTGCTCAACCGTGCCCTCTCGGAGCGCAAGCCCGCCGTCCTCCGCCAGACCGCCGTCATCATTGACAACATGTGCAAGCTCGTCGAGAACCCCGCCGACGCCCACCAGTTCCTGCCCAAGCTCGTGCCCGGCCTCGACCGCATCATTGAGATGGCTGCCGACCCCGAGCTCCGTGCCGTCTCCACGAACGCCCGCGCCACGCTCATCCGCGTCGGCGGCGGTGTTGCCGACGTCGAGGTCGAGGACCCCGCTGCCGTTGCCAAGCGCATTGCCGACGAGCACACCGAGACCGTTGCCCTCATCAAGAAGACGATCGCCGGCGTCTCCAAGGCTGCCAAGATCGACGGCCCCACCCTTGACTACATTGCGTCGCTCCTCACCGTCATGTTCGACACTCGCGTGTTTGACCTGCCCGACTGGATCCACGCCATCCAGCCCTACGCCGGCCCCGTCCTCGGCGAGGCCAAGGTCAAGGAGGCTGCCAAGCCCCTGCTCGCCCACTTTGTCGAGCTCGACAAGAAGCGCCAAAAGGTCTCGGTCGAGGAGGTTGTCGACGAGGGTGAGGAGCTCTGCAACTGTGAGTTCTCGCTCGCCTACGGTGGTATGATTCTCCTCAACAACACCAAGTTCCGCCTCACCCGTGGCAAGCGCTACGGTCTCTGCGGCCCCAACGGTGTCGGCAAGTCCACGCTCATGCGCGCCATCGCCAACGGCCAGCTCGACGGCTTCCCCCCTGCGGACGAGCTCAAGACCGTCTTTGTCGAGCACTCGCTCCAGGGCGAGGAGGCTGACCTCTCGGTTATTGACTTCTGTTGCCAGGACGCCCGCTTCAACCGCGACGACGTCATTGTCCGTCTGGCCGATGTCGGCTTTGACGCGGACCGCCGTGCCCAGGCCGTCGGCTCGCTCTCTGGTGGCTGGAAGATGAAGCTCGAGATTGCTCGTGCCATGCTCGAGAACGCCGACATTCTCCTCCTCGACGAGCCCACCAACCACTTGGACGTGTCCAACGTCAAGTGGCTGTGCGACTACCTGACCAGCCTCACCAACGTCACCTCCATGATCGTCTCGCACGACTCTGGCTTCCTCGACAACGTCTGCACGCACATTATCCACTACGAGAACCGCAAGCTCAAGACGTACAAGGGCAACCTGTCCAAGTTTGTCGAGCAGCGCCCCGAGGCCAAGGCCTACTACGAGCTCGATGCCACCACCATCTCGTTCAAGTTCCCCGAGCCCGGATTCCTCGAGGGTGTCAAGTCCAAGGACAAGGCCATTCTCAAGATGTCGCGCATCGACTTCACCTACCCCGGCGCCGCCAAGCAGACGCTGTTCAACATGACGCTGCAGTGCTCGCTCAACTCGCGTGTCGGTATCATTGGCCCCAACGGTGCCGGCAAGTCGACCCTCATCAAGGTTCTCACTGGTGAGGTCCTCCCCGACAACGGTGAGACGTACAAGCACCCCAACCTGCGTGTCGCCTACGTCGCCCAGCACGCCTTCCACCACGTTGAGAAGCACATGGACAAGACCCCCAACGAGTACATCCGCTGGCGTTACCAGTACGGTGAGGACCGTGAGCTCCTCGCCAAGGCCTCGCGTATGATGACCGACGAGGACAAGAAGCAGATGGAGAAGGTTGTCTCGATCGAGGGTGTCAAGTACCAGATCGAGTCGATCATGGGCCGTCGCAAGGCCAAGCGTTCGTACGAGTACGAGCTCAAGTTCATCAACAAGCCCTACGAGGAGAACCAGTGGGTTACCCGCGAGAAGCTTGAGGACTGGGGCTTTGACAAGATTGTCCAGGCGTTCGACGACAAGGAGGCTGCCCGCGAGGGTGCCTACCAGCGTCCCCTCACCTCGGCCAACGTCGAGAAGCACCTCGCTGACGTCGGTCTCCAGGCCGAGTTCTCGACCCACTCGCGCATTCGCGGTCTCTCTGGTGGTCAGAAGGTCAAGGTCGTGCTCGGTGCCGCTATGTGGAACCAGCCCCACATGCTTGTGCTTGACGAGCCCACCAACTACCTCGACCGTGACTCGCTCGGTGCTCTTGCCGGTGCCATTCGCGACTACGGCGGTGGTGTTCTGATCATTTCGCACAACGCCGAGTTCACCGACGCCATCTGCCCCGAGAAGTGGCTCGTTGACAACGGTCGCCTCACCATCACCGGCGCCAAGGAGAAGATCTCCCTCGCCGAGAAGATTGAGATCAAGGAGGAAGAGACCGTCATGGATGCCTTTGGCAACGTCACCAAGGTCAAGTCCAAGAAGAAGCTCTCCCGCAAGGAGCTCAAGGTCAAGGAGAAGCGTCGCGCGCTCAAGATCAAGAACGGCGAGCCCCTCTCCTCTGACGACGAGGACGAGTAAGCGACTCGCGCGCTCGTTGGGTTTTGGTTCGAGGATGCATTTGATGAAGGGACGGCATTGGTTGTTACAGGCATGATGAAATGAAAGCATTCGAAGCTTATGTCAGTCGTTTGCCATCGTCGCGCTCAGAGTTGCTGTGAATCATTATGGATTTGGGGCTGGCGCAGCTGCTGGACATGGGCCTGAGTCTGCCAGAGGCCACGGCGGCGCTGTCGCAGGCCAACGGTGTCGTCGAGCGTGCATTGGAGCTGCACTTTACAGGGCAGGTCAAGCCGGTGCCAGCCAGCCAGATGGTCATGCAGCCGGCGCAACAGCCAGCACACCAGCAGCCCACGCTGCACCTTGCACAGTCTGCGTTCAACAACAATGCCGTTCTAGGCACTCGGCCAGCAGCACCAAACAGCATCAACGGCAGCATCGGCGGCGGCAGCAGCAGCAAGGTGAGTGGGCCTGTGCCTGCCAAGCGCATGCGTCCATGCCGTTGCTGACGGCGGCTCCGTGGCAGACGAACCGCCGCGCATGGCCGGGCTTTGAAGGCGAAACCAGTGAGTCGGGCTGGCCCTTGCACCACTCGCAACCCCGACAGCCAGTGACCATGACTCAACCACGATCCGTCAGATGCGACAGCTCTCGACACGCCTGCCCGCGAGGACGGCGACGACGATCTCAACCGTGCCATTGCAGAGTCCTTGCGCATGTACGTCCCATTCCCATTGGCACGCAGCGAGTGCGGCTGTCTCGCCGTTGTTGACGACGACCCGCTTGCGCCAGGGCTCGAGGCATCCCCGATCACGTCGAGATGGCACCAACCGACCGATCTTGGACTGTGCCGCCTATCCCGCCCAATCCCATTGACCGCATGCGGAGTCCCAACGGCGCTGTGGGCCTGCATGGCTTGACGGGCATGTCGGCCGTGCGCTGCGTGGTCCAGGCCCTGCATCGCTTCGTGCCTGCGCAGCGTGCTCTGCTGGCTGCTGTTCCTGCTCCGTGTCCGGCCAGTGGCGCCGGGAGCACTGGCGGATGGTCATCCGTTCGCGACGACTGGACGGTCGCTGTGGACAAGACGCCTGCGTCATCGTGTGAGTTGAGCATGCCTGGCCGTGATCCGCGCGCATGTAGACGTCTCGGCTGATGGTATGCTTCACGGCCAGTGCTGGTGGAGACGCAAAAGGTGCTTGCTGGGCTGGCGCTCAGTTCGCGCGCGTTCAAGAGCTCCATGCGCGTCGAAGAGGCATTTGTTGCGTACTGCCGCCTCATCAACAAACAGATGCCAAGCGAGTTTTCAGGTACGCTGTTGCTACTCCCCTCGCCAGTCTGTTTGCGGCTTTGTGTTGTGTGCTGTGTGAGCATGCAGTTGACAACGGGCCGATTGGTCGGTGATGGCAGAGACATGGGCGTATCTGGCGCACGCGTTGTCCACAGAAGTCAGTCCGCTGTTGCGCATCACGCATATCCAGGTGCACCAGGACCAGTCCAACCAGACGGGCGAGACGCTGACGTCTTGCATCAACATCGACCCACACGTGGACATTTACATCTCGTGGGTTGGATGCTGCCTCCCATGCACATGCCCATGCACATGCACTTTGTTGCTGCATCGCTGACACGACCGCCTGCGCGTCGGGTTGTTGCGCAGATTGGACAAGGCTCTTGGTCTGTCCGTCAACCATCTGTCGCCACGCTCGTACATTTACTCGCGCGAGTACCGCATGCACGACCAGGGCCGACTCATGCCGCTCATGTTCCGCGGCCCGACACCCAACCCTGGCGGCAGGTTCACCAAACGCGACCGCATCTACATTGACCGCTACCTGGGCCGGAACTCGGACCTCGTGGCTGCTCTGTTGCGTCAGCGTGTGATGCGCGAACGTGAGCTCGACGAGTACCGGCGTCGACTTATCAAATTCAACCAGCGCGAGTTTGATGTGCTCAAGGTGCGTCATGCCATGCCATGTCATGCTCTCTATTCTCTCTGTTGCTTGGCTGATGGATGATGTCCGTGTCGTGTACGCAGGCAACGATCCAGTTTCTAAAGTCGCAGAGCGACCTGGGCCGGCCAGAGGTCATCGAGTCGCTTGAGAATGTCTACCAGTCCATGGCGGATACAGTGCTGTCGTATCGCAAGCAGATCGAAGACCTTGAACACGACATTGAGCAGACGTTTGAGATGGCCGAGCTGAAGCGGCTGCCATTTGAGTGAGCTTTTTGCATACTCCTGCCCAACTTGCTGGACATGACTAACGCGATCCCATCTGCCCGTCTGCAGTCTGTATGCCGTGTTTGCGATTGAGAGCGGGTCGAGGCATGTTGTGTATGTCAGGCTGCTTGCACCGACCGGCGGATCTGCCTCGCTTTCCGACGCGACGAATCAGCAGCAGTATCGTCAAGACCAGATCGTCAGTCACACAGGCAGCAACAGCAGCAATAATCAGCAACAACAGCAGCAGCAGCAGGATCGACAGAGCCCTAACCATACCCAATACCCACCACGCTCGACGCAGCAGCCACCGTATCTGACACCCATACGCACCTCGACACCGCCCGAGAACGCAGCCGCTCCGCCGCTCTCTGCATCACCACTGTCCGCCTCGTTTGCACCTACAGCGGTACCCAACCACACATCAGCCATTGGCGCTTCGTCATCATGGCTCTACTGCTGCGATGGCAAGACGAGCGTCGTTTCGTTTGATCACCTGCATTCTGTGCAGAACGTGACGGCGCTTTGGTACGCTGCCGGGCATATCCCTGCGGGCGGGTCAAGCGCAGCAGCGGACGGGAAGAGTGACGGTGTTGTTGACATGGATGTCGTCAGAGCCGATGGCCTCCATGCTCTGGGTGACGCGGGGCGGATACATGACGAAGCGCGCTTTGTGCCTGAGCCGCTCAGGGTACGTGTGCATGGCACTGATGTCTCCTCGACGATGAGCTGTGTACGACGCGATTGGCTGACTGACGGTTGCAATGGACGTGGACTGTATGTGTGCACATCAAGGCGCTGGTCGCGGAGGACAATCGCGCGTTTGAGCAGGAGCTGGCCAGCGCGCGGGGGCCGCCTGGGCCAGTTGCTGCGTCAGCGGGCACAGCATCTGGTGACAGCAGTGCCGACAGCGCCAGCCGCCTCGACCGCTGATACGCCCCGCTTGCCGATCGCAGCACAGACGGTGCGGCGGCGTCGACTGCCGAATGAAGCCTGGTTTTTCAACGGCGCTCTGCGGTTGTCCGAACAAACGCCAGCATCTCGGTCACGATCATGGACGCAACCACCGACAGCGGCGCACAGGCAGCAGGTGCAGCAGGAGCGACAGCAGGAGCAGTCGGCGGTCTCGCCGGCGGCCTTGACGCACACACCCGGCAGCAGGGCCAGCCGCAGACGCAGGCCCCGTCTGCCTTTATGCTGCCCAAGAAGAACGCCAACCCGCTCCTCGGCCGCTTCCAAAAGTCGTGAGTGCCCGCCTGCTTTCTGTGTCCGTCTGCCTGCCTTCTGTGCCTGCCTGTCCAGCGGCGCTTGTGCGTGCGGCTGTTGGCGTTGGCGTCGTGTTGCTGTGACAACGGCCACCACCCCCTTGTCCGCCTCGCATCTGCATCCATCTGTCCACCGCAACTGACCCCGACCCCTCGCTCGGCCAATGTGCTGTCCTGGCCTGTGCCATCGATGCCATGAACTGCTGCTGCACAAACGCACAACCGAACGAACGCACTAGGGCTGCTGGCGGCGGCGGCGCCTTCAAGAGCCCGACAGACAACCTCATGTCGCCTGCGACCCAAAAGGTCGAGGCCAAGCGCAAGCACCACCTGGCGTCGTACGTGGCTTGCATATCCTATCGCCTCCATCGCTGCCCTTGGTGTTTCTGTGCCTGAGCCTGTGCATGGATCTGGCATGTGCTTCCTGCTTGCTGACGTGGTGTGGGCCGCTGGGCTTGGGACGACGGACGATAGGATCAAGCCCACTTCCCTCCAGGGCCGGTTCGCCCAGGCTGGTGCCTCGGAGCCCGCGGCGTCTTCTTCGTCGTCGGCCACCGATGCACCCTTTTGATCTGCGCGATGATACTGGTGGTGGTGGTGGTGACGGCACGGCCATTCGACTGGCAATGGCCGATACAATGAACAAGGCTTGCTGATGCACACGCCTGCACATGTGCTGGATCCTCGCAGAGGCTGGTGGTTGTGGCTGTATCTGTGGCGGTTTTATTGCAACCGGCCAGTTGATAGGTGGGCGACGAGACGGGCTCTGTTGTCCCAGGGTCAAAGAATAGCAGACAGAGACGGATCTACATGAGGTGCTTGCGCATGTAGCCAGACACGACTTCAAAGACGACAAGCAGAATGCCACCGCCGGGACCGAGACGCAGCACCTTGGGCACAAAGCCCTTGTACAGGGCCCGGACGCCTTCCTCGCGCGCAATCGTGCCAATGGCTGGGATCGTCCAGTTGTACTTGTAAGGGCCATTGACCTGGCTCTGCACACGCGTCTTGACGACATCGAACGGCGTCTGTGGTGCACGCCACCCAGACACCCACACACGGCCCCCAAGTAAAGTGTCAGTGCCGGGCAGTTGTTACGGCAAGGCCATCACGCATGCATAGACTTGCGTTGATCATGGTGCCGACCGTGCCGCCCAAGGCGCCAGCAACAAAGTTGTTGAACAGAACACCCTCCTTGCTCTTTGCCTTGGGAAGCGCCGCCCGAATGCCGCTGTTCAGCAATGACATGCATGAGCTCGTGTCAGCAAAAGGCGAGCCGCTGCTGTCCGATCCCCAGTCCCGATCGCAGTCCCAGTCCCAGTCCATCCTGCACCCGTTCCAGTGAGACGTACGTAATGACACCAAAGTAGCCGCCGTTCCAGGTGGCGTGTCTCCACATGGTCGCCTCGAGGCCGCGGGCGAGACCAAACACGCCGTGCTGCTTCACAATGTGTGAAAGCACGTCCGAGCTGCTCTTGTACATGCCCTTCTATGTACGCCACAGCCGGCACCGACACCACCAAGAACACGGGCCAACAGCAAGCACGTGGCAGTCAGTCGTCTGTGCACAATCGTCCGACAAGTAAACGCGCATGCCAGCCAGCCAGCGAGCCAGCGAAGCCAGCCAGTCGAAAACTCAGCCTCCGCATCAACGCACGTTCTTCTTGTCCTGCATGCTGCTCGTCCCAGCCGAGCCCGATCCGCCGTTCCATGTGTCAGTCCCGCTCTTGCCCGACTCGCTTTGCCGCGCCGCACGTGAAAGCAGCAGCAGCAGCAGCAGCAGCAGCAACCTACCGGATCTTGATGAGCTCGGGCGTCGTGACAATGACGGCCTCGGTCAGACCGGCCGACATGCCCGTGAGGACAGCGAGCCCCTGCGACTCCTTGAGTCCAAAGTAGTGCATGAACAGCTGGCGGTATCCGTCGTTGGCACCAAACTTGATGGCACGCTTGGGGGCCTCGACCATGATGGGCGGCACAATGCCGCGGTACAGCGTGGCCGGGCTGCAATGGTTGTTGCCGATCGTCGGTTGGGGTTGTGATTCGGTGAGTCGGGGCTCGCAGCGCCGCACCAGGTGGCAGCAGCGGCAGCAGCAGCAGCAGGGCAGTTGAACAGACTGCCAGCCAGAGGGCCGGGCAGACGGACGCACCCTTCGTTGCGGATGATCTTCTGGAAGCAGTCGACAATCGACTTGTACTCGGAGTTGCCGACCTGGATCTGGAAGCGGGTCTTGACGACTGTGCTCGCAGGCGTCGTGCGTCAGCGCCAACGTGCCGCAGACATGTGCCGCTCCAACAACAAGGACAGGCCGCTGATTGATGGGCAGATGGATGGCGATCACGGCACGATCGCTGCGTCCAGAGCGCTCGCTGTGGCATGGAGGGCGGACGGGGGCAGCAGCGGGAGGAGACACAGAGGCCGACTCACCGTCCAGCGGGTACATGGCTAAGATCTCAGTGACTCCAGCGATGGCTCCTGGTGGCAGGTGTTGAACGCAGCGCGGTCAGTTGCGTCTGCGTCTGCGTGTGCATCTGCATCTGCACTAGCACGAGGATGGCTCTTGACGGCTCCAAGAGCAGCGCCGGGCAGCGTGCTTGTGCGCAGCGAACGAACCTGCCAGGAGACTGTAGTGGACGGGCAGTGGGGCTTCCTTTGCGGCGGCTGGCGACGTGCATGCGAGTGTGAGCGTTGGTTGCCAGATGGAGCCAGATGGGGTCAGATGCGGTCAGATGCTGCCAGATGTGGCCAGATACGGGACGCAAGCGTCGGCTAGGGCAGCCAGCATCTGGCATCTGGCATCTGGCATCTGGGCCATGCAGCAACGTACACATGGCAGTGCGGCCTGTGGTTCGTGCGGTTCGTGCGGTTGCGACGTTGCGGTTCGTGGGGTTGCGGGCAAGCGCTTTCGGCCCGATATTCAAACAATTACCAAGGATTTTGGAGTTAAATTCGACCCAAGAGGCGACGGATGCAAGCCCACATATCACGTGATTGAAGGTTCGAGTCAGCAACGAGCATGCGACGACAAGCGGGCGAGGCATATCCAACGAGGGTCTCACCTTCTATTGAAGTGACCCGTTAGGTCGATCGGGAGGTTCCCCGATTCAAAGTGTTGTTGTTGGCAGACATGGCAGCATGATCTGATCCCATGAGGCCACATGCGACTTGAAGGGAAGCAGATCGGGTGATGGAGGCTGCTGGACGACAGGCTGATCAGGCGGTGTCGCGAGCAGCATGATGTGATGTTGTGCACGCCACTGGATGTCATGATGAGTTGCCTCAATGTCTGCAAGGTACTCTGCGTGGCTGGATTGCTGTCAGGTGGCGTGTGCGTCAAGTAGAGCGGTCGTTGTCCATAGAGCAGATGCCACAGTGCGACCATCCCGATGTTGGTGGCTCCAAGCACGTCGCGGTGGTAGACGGTCTTGCAGTCTGTGCACTCGTAGCGTCGCAGGTTGGTGCGGTTCTCGTATGGGATCCGCTGCTTGCACTGCGGGCACATCTGGCTGGTCAGGTTCTCGTTGCAGCGGTAGATCTGTGTGTGTGTGTGTGCATGATGTGTGTCAGTTGGTGCACAGATGGATGGATGGATGGATGGACAGCGTGGCATCAGACGCACATAGGCATATCCAGACGACCGCAGATGCCTGATGAGAAACTTCTCAAACACAGCGTGCCGGCCACCTTGGCCTGTAAAGTCGATGCCAAATGCCCACACAACGGGAATGTCCTTCTCTGGGTTGCCGACAGGAGGCCTTGAGATGCACAGATGCGCGCTTGCCAGTGGTCGATCCTGCCAGCTTCATGATGCCCTCAAGAGCGTTTCCGCGATCAGACGTGCTGTTGCTGCGCATGGTGAACCGCTTGGCCTTGACCTTCTGTGGAATGCCATGCCATGCCATGCCATCCAGTGTGATCAGCAGGCGATCAAGCAGCATGGCGGCCATGTCAATGGGCATCCAGAAACAGAGAAAACGTACCCGTGCATTCAGGAATGGCGTGCAGTACGCATGGCAGCGCAGATCCCAAAAGGCTCTCTCGCCTGCTTGACGTTTGGATCGGCATGCTTTGCTGTCTTGAATGCAATGGCCGCCTGGATGTCGGCTGCCTTGGCATATCGATTGTTGAGCCTGGCACAGAGGCAGGCACTGTGAGTTGATCTGGTCAAGAGTGCGCGTGGCAGAGTCATTGCATGCATACCACCGCTGAAGGCTGTGCTCGGCTCGTGCCATGCCAGAGGAGAGCACGTAGTTGGACTCGAGGGTATAGGTGAAGGTTGCCAGATCGACCAGCATGCTGGACGCGCCATACATGTACCGCTCGCCCCAATCAATGCCGACAATACGCACAAACCGGTAGCCCTTGTTGGTGAACAGCTTGTTGGCTTTGACAATGTTGAGCAATCGCTGCGAGGCGTAGAAGCTGAGCTTGCCTGTCATGCCATGGCATGAGTGAGGAATGTGCAATGCATGTGCACCAATGCCGAGGTTGGCATGCAAGTGGCTTACAGGATTGGTCGCTTTTGGCTTGGTGGCTGATGGGTCGGCAGGATCGGCAGCTGTGGATGGCATGTCAGTCGGTGTGGACAACAAGTGTGCGTCTGGATTGGCACAGCAACTCACATTGCCATCCAAGTGATCATGCCCATCATGCCCATCATCAGCCTCATCGTCATCATCATCATCATCATCATCAGGCATGCCATCAGCAAGCCACGGCTGCTCGCCTAAAGATGCCATGTTGGAGCATGCAGATCAAGGCGGCAGTCAGAACCAATGTGTGCACCAAAGCATTCAAGCACGCCACATACTGCGAGGCGACTCTGGACGGTCTGTGCGATAGTCCAGCGCCAATTGAAAGATGCTGTATCCGTCCGTCCGGAAGCTGCCCACCGCGGTCGGTTTGCTTGGAATTGCAGGAGGAAGACCATCGATCACGGCGTCTATAAACTCCTGGCGCTCCTTGCCAACCAGACCCTCGTGCTCAGCCAGTTGCATCGCATCAGCAATGACTGCGTCATTTGCTTGGACCTGCTCAAACACCTCCTTGTCGGCCTCGTCTGGCGTCTGATAGCGGCCTTTCTTGGGGCGGAGGCCGGGAAGGAGTATGTTGAGGATACAGAGCTCCTTGCTATTGCTGAACGCCTTCTTGATCGTCCTGTTGGATGATGCGAGGCCCAAGCTGGCTTTTTGGTAGTCTTGGATAAAAGTGGAGTGTCAGCATCATATCATGTAGACATGGCATAAACAAGTGCGACCTACTGAGTACAGCAAGGAGCTGCAGTCGCAAGTATGCCAAAGCAGCACTTTGCTCGCCACGGATGCGATCATCACTACTCCCCATCACCGCCCAAAAGAGCGTTGTCTCGGTGATGAGGATGAAGGGATCGCGGCTGGCTGCTTGCGGGCACAGCTTGTTTGTCGTGCCAGCAAGCTTGGACAGCTCGTAAAAGATCACGATCTCTGACCGAGACACATCAGGCACCAGCGTCTTGAGCTCGTGCAGCTCTTGCGGGACTGTATCAATACCGCTGTCCTCAGTGGCCGAGGAAGAGCTGGATGCCGCGTCCTTGGTGGTGGCTGCCTTCCTGCCCCGTCGCTTCTTGGGCCTGCCGCCCTTGTTGGCTGACGAAGAGGTGGACCGGCCCCGCTTGAGACTTGAGGTGGGAGGAGCAGTGTCCAAAGTGGCCAGCGGTGTGGCGTCCTCGATCGCTGGTGGTGTAGCGTCCTTGGCAGCCTTGGCAGCAGCAGCCTTGGCGGCCTTGGCAGCCTTGGCGGTCTTGAAAAGTGCCGCAATCCACACTCTCACGTCCTCAATGGATGCACTGGGCATCAGCTTGAGGGCCGCAGTGACGGCCAGCTCAGACTGGCTAGAGATGTAGTGCCGCGCGAGCATGCCACACACATCCCTGGCCAGATTGCTGTAAATGTCACTCCTTGCATCCGCGCAAAGGCTGCCATCAAGCCTGTAGGGCAAGACAGCCTCCATAGTGCCCGCGTGCACAGCGTCTGCCGTCTGCGCACTTGTGTGCATCAAGGCCGACAGCTCTGCATCTGCCTGCACCACGGCTGACAGGATCGCGTCGGCCTGGATTGTCACCGTCTGCTGCGTCGCGTCCATCATGTCGACATCCATCGTGGCTGCTCGCATCGTGTCCATCTGTGCCATGTCCATCATGGCTGCTTGCCGCGCGTCTTTCTGGAACGTGTCGCTGTGTGCCGTGGCCGCCTGCTGCATTGCATCAATCAGTGACATGTCCATCAGCATCGTGCACGTCTGCATCATGTCCATCCGTACCGTGTCATCCTGCAGCTTGGCTGCGTTGGTTTGCAGCACCCTCCGCGTCCAGGTGCGATGGATCGTCATTTGCATGACTGTTACGATCCAGGAGTGGATGGCATGCTTTGTTGCTTGCGGCTGCACCATCATGCTGTCCGCCAGGACATAGCCAAGATGGCGCAGCAGCATGTCCACAGCACCGCCTCCACCTGATATACTGCTGGTGAGGGCCGTAAGCAGCTCATTTGCTGATGGAACTGCTGCTGCTGGTGGTGGTGGTGGCGGTTGGACGGCTGAAGATGAAGCGCCGGTGCTGCTGGCTGCTGTCGGCTGATTGTGCACATCATGCTCGTCCTGGATGCATGGGTCGTCAGGCTGCACAGGCAGCTCTGCTCATCGTGCTCATCTGTCGTCCTGCTCGTCCTGTTGTCCTGCTCGTCCTGCTCGTCGTGCTCGTTCTGCTCGTCCTGATCGTCGAGGTCGCCATGCATGTTGGGTTGCTTGGCAATCTTGGCAGTATCAAAGGCGCAGATCTTGAGAGCCGTGTCACTCTCGAGAGTCACCAAGCTGCCATAGCGAGGGATCTTTGTGTCGCTGCTGTGCGGGCCGGTGCCGTACATGTGCCAAACAATGATGCCCTGCTTGTGAATGCATCCACCTGACAAGAGCGTCGCGCTCTCGTCCTCATCAAAGTCCTCGGGGTTGACATAGTAATACTGCGTCAGCTTGCCTTGGCTTGCCTCCAGGACACAGTACTCCAGAGGCAGAGGCGCGTCTGCATCCAGCTTGACCAGATCCGCGACCATGGCGCCGATCAAGGCAAGGGCAGCACGCCACAAGCCGGCCGTGAAATAGTAGACTGTGAGGGTGGTGTCGTGGCTGATTGAACTGGGTGTCTGCTCGGCGAGTGGTGTCTTGGTTTGGGGCCCAAAAAACTTGGTGTTTGCGAGATCGCATGACTGCATCTCCTGCATACCACACAAGTCAGCATCCACAAAGCCAAGCAAACAGAGCAGCATGCCGATCAAACCCCATACCGCCATTTTGACAATCTGCTCAGGGCGGCTGTGTGCATTGCCTTTAGGTCTTGGCTGTCCTTTGGGATGGTGGCCGCGGCAAGTGTCATGACTGGCATCGCAATCATGCGGCCGAGCTTTGCAAGCTTCTGACGAGTTGCCACTCGACTGCCAGCAACCCATCTGTGGCATGACACACGTGTCAGCAAGCACATTCAAGGCACATGACATGCCATATGTCGCGTACGCCTTCTTCTTGCCAACAGTTCCAGCCTTGCGAGCACGCAGGCCTGACTTCTTCTTGTTCTCTCTGATGATCTCCTGTAGTGTGGCCTTCTCTTTTTTCTTGGCACGCTCCTTTGTGTGCGCAGCCCGCTTGGCTGCCGTGAATTGGAATGGCGCCTGTGACGGTTGGATGCAGCATCAGGCGGCCATTCCAAGTGCACCAAACACAGCCATAATCGCCAATGGTGCACCAAACTCACCGTCGTCTCAGTGTCGGCAAGATCGCCAATGGGAAAGGTCTTGGAGCATGCCAGTGCTGCGAAAATGTTGTTGGACAACCGTGGTGGCTTGGGCGGCGGTGGAGGAGGGCCAACCTGTGGAGTGGGATGGTGAGCAATCGCGCCAAATCATTCCATGCACATGCAGTCAGTGGAAGTCGAGACGCACTGCACTTTGCTCAATGATGGACTGCAGCAGAGCGACGGCCTTTTGGCGCTGATTGATGAGTGTCGGCGGTTTGGCGTTTTCTGGATGTGGACCTATGGGGTGCTCCAGGAAATACAGCCAGGCTGAGGCCTTGTCGTGGATAGCAGCGACAATGGATCGCGGTGCAACTCGCGTGGTCATCCTGCCGTGGTACTCGACTTTCTGCGTCTCTGTGTCCAGTACTATGCATTCAACACAAATGGATCTGTGAGTGGATGCTGTTGAATCATTTCAATGCAATCAACACCTACTGGGAGTGGATGTATGCCGGTGGGATGCGCATGGCGGATTGGCAATCTTGTCGAGCTGCGTCTGCATTCTCATTGCTGCGTTCTGTCCAGAAGCAATGGATCAAGTCAGCCGCATTCAAAATCAGTAAATGCACGTGGTGTGATAGCAACAGCATGCATTCAAGCCATGCAAACATACCAATGCGCGATAGATTGGCTCATCTGCTGGGAGGAGCTTAAAAATGCCATCTGCTCCAAGAAACTGCTCGCTGGCAATCTGCAGCAGCTGGGCACTCGCTGCTTTGCAGATGGCCGCCAGGATGTCGCGACGCGTGACAGCATCGTAGCTGCTCGCAAGGCGGTTGACTGTGCACTTGATGATGGTGTCGAGTGCCACATGGCAACCCTTCACCTCAATGAAGGCAGCATCCAACCGCCTGCTGCCAACAGTGCTGCTGACAAGCTGCTCGACCCTGCCACGTGTCAGGTGGACAAGCTGGACGCCGTTCTCAGCCTGCTGCTGCTGCTGCGCAGTATGGCTCAAACAACATCCATCCATCAAGCACCTGCACAATAACAAGATCGCAGCATCAGAAACAGAAACTCAGTGTCAGTTTTGCCAGAAACGCCACAGATTCCATGCATTCATACTTCATTCCAACAGATGGAGTCGTGTTGACATCCATGTGGTTGGTGTGGTCTGGCTTGAGGCTCAGATCTGTGCAAGGCATTCAAACGCGTCAATGCCATCATGTCCATGACATCCTTCAAGAATAAACATACCTCGCGACGATCGGCGCTGTGATTGCACCAGCAGAGGCCCCAACATCATTCCGGTTGACAAAGACTTCAAATGCGTTCTTGAATGCCTGGACAAGGCTCTCATCACCATTCTTGACCAGCTCCTCGATGTACGCGTCCCTGACGCGTCCATGAACGCCTTGGCCTCGTTAGGAGTCTCGAGGATCGCGTAGAGGTCAGCCGCCTTGATGTTGAGCTCTTCGACCTTGGCATCAAACCGCGCATTGACAAACTTGACCGCGGCGGCGATTCCTGGCAGGGAATGCAAGCAGAATCGCGCATGTAGACAAAGAATGGCATGTGAGTGATGGCAGATACTACAAAACAGGCGCGGCAACTCACCATGGTCATTGCGGCCAAAAAAGTCTGTATGAGAAAGCACAGCCACAGCCAGGCATGCACCGCGAAAATCCCGCACACCCAATGCAGACGCGGTTGAGGCGATACCGCCATGGTTGTATGAGCGAGGCTGGTTAAACCGCCCATGCTGCAGGTGTGTCAAAACAACACCGCAGTGCCCAGCACAATGTGCCACCAGATCAGAGTCATTGGCAATGACTATGATCGGCTTGGCACTGTCACAGAATACAGACTGTGAGCCATCAGTCACAGTAGAATGATCCAAGGCAATGTTACCTTGGCTGCGAACATGGCGGGCAATGCAACAGTCTGCTTCATAATCACACCAGCAGACTGTGCATCCCTTCTTTTTGCCAGCCAGCTCACTGAGGGCCGCAGCAATGTGCTGTTTGTCTGTCTGCGTCAACGTGTAGAACCTGTTGAGGGCATACATCTCATCCCTGATGGCAAGCAGCAGAAGATAGTCAGCATGGCAGCCACACAGTACAGAGTAGCAAACTTACTTTGAAAGTGATCCCGTCTGCTTGTATTCTTGGCGGCGGAACGCATACCGCAGGACCTTGACCGCCGCATGCAGCATTTGAGTGCGCGGCTGTGGTGCACGATCTTTATACCTGCGTCTCCGCGGCGACCATCCACATGGAATTTGATGGTGTGGCCGTCGCCGACCGACGCCATGAACAGCTGAAAAGCTGGCTGGACAATGTCCTTCCAGCTGTCAATGGAGTCGGGCATGCTGATGGCGGCTGTGGCGACTAGCTGCGAGAAGAAGACGCTTAGCACGTCAACGTGCAGCATCCCGCTGAAGTGGGTGGTTGCGGCTGTTGTTGTTGCGGCTGTTGCAGTCTGCTGTTGCGGCGGCGGCTGTTGCAGCGGCGGCTGTTGCAGTGGCGGCTGTTGTGGCAGCAGCTGTTGCAGCATAGCCTGCAAGACCTGGCACAGGGTCCAGGCAGCACTGTAGACACATACAGCCCTGCCTAGCTTGAGCACCCTCAACAAGCCGGCGACCGTCATGCTGCTGCGTCTGTATCTGCGTTTACGAGAAAAGAATCGGAGCGTCTGGCGGAGTTGAACTTTCATTGCATGAAAACAGAGAGCGAGTCGATAGAGAGCGAGCATCCAGGCACTCGCCGCCCACTGCCAAACAGCCATCAAGGGAGCAGCGATTACCAGCAGCCAGGCGTTCAAGATGCAGTCGTGTGTTGCTGGCACAGTCATTGATGTGATGCCACTCAGTGCGCAGCTTGACATGCACTGTGCAGCATCACTTTGCGTGTCATGAGCTGAATTGCAGCGAGCCTCTCTCCGAGTGCATCTTCTCAGTCAATGTCCCACTGCATCCATCATCGTCCTGATATGCGTCTTCATTGTGACCCAGTGCGATGCAGTTGGTGTTGGCCTGACTGGCCAGCTGGTCCATGGACAGGTTGGCCGTTGGCGCACTGCCTGCATCGCCCCTCTGCTCTGGATTGTCCTTGTCAACAACACAGTGCATGCAAGACTGGGATCGTCAGGACCATCGCCATCATCATCATCATGTTGTGGTTGTTGAATGAATGGAGAGTGCTTGGTCTGTCTGGCCACTCCAGTTGCTGCTCAGTGGATCGCATCCAAGATGCCATCGCACCAAGTGCAATGTGGCCAGACACGCCTGCCAGCACTCGCGTCCTCCTCACCAATCTCGTCTGGATCAGTGTCGCCGAGTGTGCTGCTCGTCGAGTGCGCTGCGACTGTCGAGTTTGGCATCCAAGTCGGCATGCCAATCCAGCTATCCAGCAAGCAGTTCCTGCAGCCAACTCCAAGGATCAGTCCATTGAGCACGTCTCAGTGGCTGCTCATCTGCTGCTGCTGCATCCCATGTCGCAGTCGGAAAGCACCAGGCAGCTTGGTCATGCGATGCCAACGCTCTCGCTGTCCTCTTGAACAACAACCAGATCGCCCTGTTCACGGCCGTCTTGCCAACGTCTCTTGTTGCTGTTTGGAGCCATCAGACATGCACGCAGTCAGTGCCAAGCCCACACAGACACGGCCGTCAGACTGCTGTGCCATCGTCGTCGATGGGCAATGGAGCATGCCTGGACAGACAGCGAGTCAACGCACCGCTTGCCTGTCTGCAGCCTGCCTTCTGTCCCCCCGCCTTGTTGGGCATACCTCTCAGACGGCCACGACCACGCTGCTCTGCTGGATGGCCTGCTGCATGGCCTGCTGCATGCCACCTTGAGCAGTGAGCCTCGCCGTCTCCCCCTGAAGGACTCGTCCAAGCGAGTGCTGTCCCATATCCGTGCTGTCGCCTGCGTTGCTGTCGTCGCTGTCGTTGGACTCGTTGTTGCTTGTGTGCAGTTGGGCGGCAAGTGCAGCAGCGTCTGGATCTGGCATGGCGAGTTGCTGTTGTGCTCGCATCGCGCAGTGTCAGCACCGCGCAAGGGCTCTCTAGATCGACCAATCACAGCGATTCCACCAGGATCGACCAATCACAGCGATTCCACCAGGATCGACCAATCACAGCGATTCCACCAGGATTGACCAATCACAGCGATTCCAACCGGGCAAGCGCTTTCCCGCATGCACACGATCGCCGTGCAAGTGCTGCTCGACGGCGTGTCGGCCACTGCCCGCGCCGTGCCCGTCGACGTGGCGCTCACGCCGTGGACCCGGGCCAGCGACGTTGTCGACGCCGCGCTCGAGCGGGCCCGCAGGTCGCAGCCGCCTGCCCCGTCTGCCCCGTCGCAGCAGGCGCCGTTTGCCCTGTACGAGACCGAGCTGGTGCGGCCGCCGCAGCCACCGCAGGGCATCCGCAGAAAGTCAAACGACGACATGCAGCGTACGTCCCAACGGCCACGCACGGCCCCGCCGTGAGCGCCTCCGCCTGCGTGTGCTGACAACCGCCGGCCCATCGCCCTTGCGCTGTGCACAGGCCGGTACATCCGCGCACTCGATCCAGACGAGCTGCCGCTTGTCATTCTCGCCAACTGGCGGCTGCAGCCGTCCGCCGCCAACTACACATTCTGCATCAAGTCGCGCGACGGCGACGAGGTGTCGGCGTTCGCTGCCCTGCGCCAAGAACAGTGCAGTCCCTCCCTCTCGACAGGCTCTACAGGCGGCTGCAGGCAGTCGACAGGCAAGAGACCAACGAGCTCGACGATCTCCGGCGGCGGTACAGCGCTCAACGCGAGGCTTTGTTGGCAAGGCTGCAGGAGCTGCGTGGCCGTTCTTGACACGAACTTGTAGACCTTGCGCAAGATCCGTGGCGGTTACGGCAGCAGCAACAACAGCAACGTTGGTAATAAACCAGCACCTGCACATATGCTCAAGCAATGCGAGTCTCACTGGACGTATGTCAGAACGAGCATTTCTTTGACAAGTGGGAGAAACAGCAAGGAGGACGATGCGGCCGGTTGTTGGGATCAGGGATCTGGACATCCCGCCATGATGAGTTGAGCAATAATACATATCATACACAGACCGATCATGGCACACTTGTACCAGTCAAGCGAGAGCAGTTCGAATGGCATGCCATCCTTGCATCCCTGCTCTTCATTTCAAGAGTGCTGCAATGCTGAACCTCGTCTGCGATAATGTGCAGCTTCATTGAAGGAATGAAGATGACAGGAGCCGGCCATCATCGCGGCAGCTTGCCCTACTGTGCCTTGGAGCTCTTGCTGCCGGCCCACTCTGTCCTGTCCGCCGCTGTCCGACACACAGAGCACAGTGCCATTGCCGTGCCGTGTCTGTCCATCGCAGGAGCATCCCAGAACCCCATTGGCAAAACGGTGATGCAGACGTCATTCGCATCGCCATCCAGATGCGATCATGCTCTGTCAGCTTGCGCCGCCTGCAATCCCCTGCGACTATAAAATGACGGCAGGCATCGAGCCCCTTGCCCCCAGTTCTCGCATCTTGGCAAACAGCAATCGCTCTCGCTCTCGCACAACGACCAAGACGAAAGCAGACCTAGACCGCACAAAGTAAGCACGCACATGGCACGCCAGCAGCCGCTCTTGTCTCGCCAGCACGCACATGTCCCCTTGCCTCTTGCCATGGTCATCTTGCCTTCCATCGCCGGCTGTCTCGCTCTCTCCTTGCTCTCTTGCTCTTGCCATCGCCCTTTGCCTGTTCCCACATCCCAATCGCATGCAGATGCCGTTTGTTGATTCCCTCTTGCTGCCTTCTTGTCGCATTGGCGTTGGATCTGGCTGGTGGCTCGGCAGCATCGCGAGCAGTTCGTGCGGGCTGTGCGGACCGTGCGGGCTGTGCGGCTGCCGTGACGGGCGGCTGTCTGCAAGCACCGACCGCCGAGCGCGATCTCGCCTGGCACATCCCACGACGCGCGCATCTTTCCCTTTCTCTGTCCCCCGCATCCCTTGCCTTGCTGTCGCTGTCTGCCTGTGCTGTCTGCCTGTCGCTGTCTGCCGTGCTCCTGGCCCGTTGGCGCCGTCTGCATCCACGAGTATCATCGATGGCCGCGCAGACCGACACTCGACAGCATCACTCCTGCCACGCCGTCTCCCCCTCATCACCGCGACTCTCCACTGCATCCAGCGATCGCCCACAAACACTGACACGCCGCTCTCCCATGCCCTCGCGGTCCAGCACTCTGCATCGCAACAACGCAACAACACTCGCTCTCAACAATGACATCCAACAACGAGGTGCGTATCCAGGACTGGCACCGTCTGCTGCTGTGACCGTGTCTTGCTGTGATGGGTCGACTGGCGCATTGTGGATCACCTTGGATCGCTTGTCTGTGGCATCTCACGCAATGCATTCCATCGACTGACGGCTGCCGTGACTCTGAACTGACGCTGTCCATTCCTTGTGTGTCCACTCTCTGTCTGCCTCTCTCTCTTGCTATAGAACCGTATCAAGCAGCTCGAAGAGCAGCTCGCTCAGCACTTTATGTCAACCGCGCCATCGTCAAGACGGCCATGGCCAAGGAGGCCGAGGACGCGGCGACGATCGCCGCCCTCCAGCTCGGATCGCCGCTCTCGAGGCACGTCAGCCTACGATCGTTGAAAATCATCATCAAGACCATCGAGGTCGATTCGACGGCGTCCCTCGAGGCCATCGCCGGTCTCAATGCGGCACTCGGCACGCCGCGTCCGCTTGGTCGACAAGGAAGTCGAGATCAAGGATGCCCGATCGCCGCCGCCGCCCTCGCCAGGGCATCACCAACTTGACGGCCAAGTTCAACCAGGCCAGCAGCAGCCTCGCATCGGCCGAGGCCAAGATGCGACCCTCAAGGGCCGCCACGCCGCCGAGATCAAGGCCGCCATCGCCAGTCAAGCCAGCTGGCAACGAGCTCGAGGCGGCCAAGGCGGCCCTCCGATTCGCCCAGCCTGGCCGTCGACAAGGTCGATTCGGCATCGAGATCGGCGATACCCCAGCACGCCGACCACCGTCTCTGTCCCTGTCGTCTCTGGACCTGTCCTGCCCGCCTCCAAGGAGCTCGACGCGCTCCGCACCGCGTTCCTCACGGCCACAAGCAAGGCTGACAAGGCCATTTGCCACGACGCTCTTGCAAGTGCTCTCATCGACGGTTTCTGTTCCACCACCACAACAACTACGACCACGGCATCAACCACAACAACCACCGCGAGCGACACCGAGGCCACGCTCACGCAGGAGCTCGCAGAAGCCAATCGCGCACTGGGCATCGCCAAGGGATTGATCCTGACTCTCAAGTCACGCCTTCCTGCCTCGGTCTAGGCGAGTGTCTCTCTGCGCTCCTCGCCCCATCCACCACCACCACGAAGCAGAGCAACAAGAGCAGCCAACCGATCGCTCCACTTCCTGCCAGCATCACTCTCTCTGCCGTCACTGTACAATGAACCGATTGTGTTCCTGCAGCCACTGCTTCATTCTGCCGTTGGCGAGTGGCTCCCTTGTGGCTTGCATCCACAGACTGCATGACAGCACCATGCAGCAACCGCAACCGCAACGGCCGTGTCGAGTGGCTGATCTCGCTCGTGCAGATGCGTCTGTGCAGTCGGCCGTGCTGGTGGCTGCTGTGTTGGACAGTCGAGCCGCCAGAGATTCGCGAGGAGTGCTGCGGTCGCTGTTCAAGGCGTGGTGTCGCAGGATCGTGGCAACATCGGCCGTTCCACAGATGCTCAACAGCAACAAGCCGCTGCTGTCTTGGCTGGCACGCTCACTCGCTCGCCCTCTGGTGCCTCGGTCGCCCCCTTCCAGCCAACAGATCCCGGCCAAGCGAGCTGCATCTTTCCTTGGCCATCCATGTGACACGGGTCTCTGACAGCTGTTTGAAGCCGTCCGCTTCGTTGTGACTCTGATGACGTTCACCGCAGCTGCACCAGCCGAGCGCCTATCAGACCGGGCAGTGCTGGCGCTCACTCGCTCGCCATGCAAAGCTCGTCGGCAGTCGTCGCCGGCCCGAGTCGTCGATGGCGACGATGTTCCATATCTTGCGACACAGCCACATCGTCGCTCGAGTCGAGTGAGAATTTGTGCACCGATCCGATGTCGTCACGGCCACAACAGCCATAAAAAAGAAGACCTGCCGCTGACGAAGCCGCCCCATCTGCCGCTTGTCCGTCGTCGAGCATCCTTGACGCCGCTCGCCTCCCCATCCAGCACTCGTCGCCTTTGCTGTGCACCATCCTCCAGGTCAGTGCGTGCGCTGCGCCTCCTGCTCTTGCCTCGTGGCTGCTCCTTGCCGCTGCGTTGCCAAGGGATAAACCGGCTGATGCGCCCGTTCAGCCACATTCTGAACCCTCGCAGCAGCAGATCATGCCAGGCACCGACGCCTTCCCGCAGGACGAGCTCGTCACCGATGTCACCCAGTTCAGCCAGGACGAGGTCGCCGAGCTCAACACATCCAGCGACGCCCTCAAGCGCAAGGTCGCCAGCTTCTTTGACGGCCAGGTCAAGTCGTTCATCACGCCTGCGTACCTGACCAAGCTCATGGCCAGTCTCGCCAGCACGCCAGGTGCGAAGGAGGCCATTGAGCACCTGCAGGACTGGGTCATCAACGGCACCGGCCTCGATCCCGCCATCATTGCCAAGTCGTCGCAGGTCGTCACCGCCATCTTCAGCTTCCTGCCCGTTCCCGGCGTCGGCCTCGTCTGCACCGCTCTCGGCTCGCTGTTCACCACGCTGGTCAAGTCGACGCATGTGACGCCCGATCACCTCGCAGTCATCGAAGACACTCGCGAGTTCTTCCGACTGCTGCAAGAGGTCGAGGCCGAGTTCACCAACAGCCACAAGCGCAGCGTGCGCTCGTCGCGACTCATCGATGCTGCTGCCGTGGCGTCTGCGGCCGCCATCATGGATGCCGTCGAGCCACCGGCCGATCAAGATGCTGCCGCCGCTGCCCGTCCGTCTGCCAACGGCGAGCCTGTCGATGTCCTCGACGATCAAGCAACTCCGTCGTCTGTCATCCAAGAGACTCTTGCTCGCAACGCCAAGCGAGTGTCGCTGCAAGCCAAGCCGGCCGAGAGTCAGCACGTCTCGGTTGCCTCGGCACGCCACAACCTGGCCGAGATCCTCGAGGATCTGATGCGCCAGTACAGCAACGAGATCGAAAACGTGCACCAGGCACTTCGAGACTGGGACAAGCTCAAGGGACCGACGCGCTTCTGGCGCACGTTCCGCGGCATGCAGCCAAACGCCGCCGGCCCTCGTGCGCGCATGGAGACGATCCGCAGCCGCATCAAGGACCGTGTGCAGTTCCGAGTCGCCATCAAGTGGGTCTTGCTGCCACTCATGCCATCCAGGCTGCGTGCCGCTGCTGGTCACTGACTGCCATCCTGCCATCGCTCTCTCGCACTGCCACTCTGCATTCGCACTGCCACTCTGCAACCATCCATCCATCCATCCATACGAATGCCGTCGTCGGCAGAGTCGAATCGATTGATGTCACCACCAAGAAGATCGACGAGACCGCCATGCGCATCCGCGATGTCACTGAGCAGACGCGTCTCATCCTGCAGGGCGAGCTGCAGCAGTACAAGAGCCAGAAGGACGAGCTGCTCCTCATCACTCACGACCTCGAGATGCAGCGCAGCAATCTCGAGATGGTCAACCTCACGCTCAAGAACGAAGCCAAGGAGCTTGACGAGGAGAACCAGAGACTTGTGCAGATCAAGACCAAGCTCGAGAAGGAGCGTGTCGGTCTGCGCATCATGCAGGGTATGCTGCGGCAGGGCAACATCAACCTGCTCGTCAAGCAGCAGAGGCTGGTCCGAGACATTGCCGAGAACGAGCAGAAGCTCAAGGCTGAGCAGGCGTTCCGTCTCGAGCTGGAGCTCAAGGAATGGTCCGACACGCTCGGCGAGCTGTTCATCGAGGCGATCAATGACGGTCGTGGCTCGGGCATCTTCCCACTGGTGCGTGCTATGCGCATCCTGGCTGCTCGTGTCTTGCTGCCGCTCTGTTGTGGTTGGGCTGACATTCTTGTCTGCATCTGCGTCTGGTCCAACTCTTGATGCACGCTTCACTCGCATCGCTCTCACATCGCCCGTCCATGCTCGTGATGCCAGCATCTGTCGGACGTCGACATCATGCGCGAGATTGCCACCAAGCCGCTGCACTATGCCGCCACCAAGCCAGAGTTCCTCGACCACCTTCTTGACTTCCCGCCCATCTTCAGCCAGTATCTCCGCAGTCCCATGCGCAAGTCGGACAAGGTGCTGCAGTACTCGTGGCTCCTGCGCAGCAAGATCAGCGACAAGCTCGGCCTGCAGACGCCTGTCGAGATTGCGCGCCACTTTGGCAACGTCGACTTTGTGCGTCTGTTCTCGGTTCCCGATGCGTCTGAGGAGCCTGTCGCATCGTTTGACAAGCCCGTGCTCACTGGCGAGACGAGCGCCGAGCTCGCTCTCTTCCGCGCTCTTCTCGAGGACTGGCGCGAGAACGAGGTGCGCGTGCTTGTGTCCACGTTCAGCACAGAGATCCGCCAGGTGCTTGCGTCGCACTACCGCCTGCAGCTCGAGACGGCCGCCAAGGCAGTCGTCAACAAGATCGTGCACGGCCCGTCCGAGCCGCTGTCGTCGACCAAGTTTGACGTGTATGGCGCGTTTGCCCTGCGCGTCACGGCCATCAACGACAAGACACGAGTGCTTGTGGACGACGCCAAGGCAGCGGCCATCAACGGCCACGGCCCCATCTTCAACCTCAAGGCCGTGTCGACTGCTGCTGGCCTCAAGCACAACTTCCAGCGCATCACGGGCAAGCAGACGCAAAACTCGACGCTGTTTGTCACGGCGTCTGGCGATGTCCGACGCACCGTCGGCGGTCTCGAGCCAGCCGTGTCGCCGATGCACTCGGCAGACGCACAGCTCGAGGCCATCCGTGCATACGTCGCCACCAAGAAGACGCACCGCACGTACTTTTGGCTCGTGCTCAACCGCTCGCAGCTGGTCGATGCGTCCAGGATGCAGGCGTCTCGCTTCACCGTCAACGGATCGACCATCATCCCCGTCCTCCGCGAGCAGGTCGACCGCGCAGACGTTGCACAGTCCACAGTGGCCGTTGCGGCAGCCAACGCCTTTTTCATGGACAGCAAGCATCCGGCCATGGCTGCATCCAAGAAGCCCAAGTTCAGATGGCTGGCCACCGAGGTCGGCGTCCGCGTGCTCCTGCGTCTGTTCGAGTTCCGCGACGACATGATCGACCGTGCCATCTCGCTCATCTCGGCGCCGCTTCCCGAGTTCCACGACCAGTACCCCGACTTCAAGAGTCTCGAGTCGCTGCCGCCGTTCCAAGCCGCGGCTCGCTGGGGCAACCTGTCGGACATCCGCGCCGAGCTCACGGCTCTGATTGCACACCTCGCCGACTATGTCGCCACAGGCTATGCCGACGACACTGCGACCGTGCGGTTCAACTTCTTTGTGCCCAAGTCGTTCAGCGGCGATGCAGCCATGACGGCGATTGAGATTGCACAGCTGTATCGCAACTACGACGTGTTCCACTTCCTGGTCGACGAGACAACCCGGCGTCGCGACATGTTTGTGCCACTGCTCGTGAGCGACGCCGACTTTGAGCGACTGGTGGCGACATCTGCTGGTATCTCGGCGGCAGACAAACACGCCAGCGTCGAGCGCAGCAACAGCAAGCACACTCCTGCTGTTCTTGAAGACATGACACGGTCCGCATCGCCCAACCCGGACCGCGATGACGATGACGACGATGTGCTTGATCACGAGGCCGAGGCAGCACAGGCAGCCCGTCGTGCTGAGCTGCGCAACATCCGTCGTCGCATGACCGACACGAGCGCCACCTTTTCGGCCACCTCGGCCACCTCGCTCAATGAGCAAGCACACGGTTCGTCCGCGTCTCTTGGCCAGGCACCGGTCGGTGGCCATGAAGACGAGGATGAATACGCCGATGAGCATGTGGACGATGCAGCACACGACGATGATGACGAGAACAACGGTCACGAGGAGGAGGAAGACGAGTGACGGCTGCGCTTTGTTTGGATCAGGGATCTGGATATCCCGCCATGATGAGTTGAGCATTGAATACATATCATACACAGATCGATCATGGCACACTTGTACCAGTCAAGCGAGAGCCAGTTCGAATGGCATGCCATCCTTGCATCCCTGCTCGTCATTTCAAGAGTGCTGCAATGCTGAACCTCGTCTGCGATAATGTGCAGCTTCATTGAAGGAATGAAGATGACAGGAGCCGGCCATCATCGCGGCAGCTTGCCCTACATCGTGCCTTGGAGCTCTTGCTGCCGGCCACTCTCTGTCCGCTGTCCGACACACAGAGCACAGTGCCATTGCCGTGCCGTGCCGCGTCTGTCCATCGCAGGAGCATCCCAGAACCCCATTGGCAAAACGGTGATGTAGACGTCATTCGCATCGCCATCCAGACGCGATCATGCTCCTCTCAGCTTGCGCCGCCTGCAATGCCCTGCGACTATAAAATGACGACTGGCATCGAGCCTCTTGCCCCCAGTTCTCGCATCTTGACAAGCAGCAATCGCTCTCGCTCTCGCACAACGACCAAGACGAAAGCAGGACCCAGACCGCATCAAAGTAAGCACGCACGCTGCCTGCCAGGCAGTCGCTCTTGTCTCGCCAGCACGCACATGTCCCCTTGCCTCTTGCCATGGTCATTTTGCCTTCCATCGCTCGCGCTGTCTCTGTCTCTCTCGCTCTCTCTTGCCATCGACCCTTTGCCTGTTCCCACATCCCAATCGCATGCAGATGCCGTTTGTTGATTCCCTCTTGCTGCCTTCTTGTCGCATTGGCGTTGGATCTGGCTGGTGGCTCGGCAGCATCGCGAGCAGTTCGTGCGGGCTGTGCGGACTGTGCGGACTGTGCGGCTGCCGTGATGGGCGGCTGTCTGCAAGCACCGACCGCCGAGCGCGATCTCGCCTGGCACATCCCACGACGCGCACATCTCTTTCCCTTTCTCTGTCCCCCGCATCCCTTGCCTTGCCTGTCGCTGTCTGCCTGTCGCTGTCTGTCTGTCGCTGTCTGCCGTGCTCCTGACCCGTTGGCGCCGTCTGCATCCACGAGCATCATCGATGGCCACGCAGACCGACACTCGAGCAGCATCTCTCCTGCCACGCCGTCTCCCTCTCATCATCCGCGACTCTCCACTGCATCCAGCGATCGCCCACAAACACTGACGCGCCGCTCTCCCATGCCCTCGCGCGTCCAGCACTCTGCATCGCAACAACGCAACAACACTCGCTCTCAACAATGACATCCAACAACGAGGTGCGCATCCAGGACTGGCACCGTCTGCTGCTGTGACCGTGTCTTGCTGTGATGGGTCGACTGGCGCATTGTGGATCACCTTTGGATCGCTTGTCTGTGGCATCTCACGCAATGCATTCCATCGACTGACGGCTGCCATGACTCTGAACTGACGCTGTCCATTCCTTGTGTGTCCACTCTCTGTCTGCCTCTCTTGTGCTATAGAACCGTATCAAGGAGCTCGAGGAACAGCTCGCTCAGACACTGTACGTCAACCGCGCCGTCGTCAAGACGGCCATGGCCAAGGAGGCCGAGGATGCGGCCACAATCGCCGCCCTCCACGCTCGGATCGCTGTTCTCGAGGCCCGCAAGCCTACGATCGTTGAGAAGGTCATCACCAAGACCGTCGAGGTCGATTCGACGGCATCCCTCGAGGCCATCGCCTGCCTCAATGCGGCACTCGGGCACGCTGCCTTCGCCCTGGCCGACAAGGAAGTCGAGGTCAAGAGTGCTCGCACAGCCGCCGCCGCCCTCGCCAAGGGCATCACGGAGCTGACGGTCAAGTACAACCAGGCCACAAGCAGCCTCGCATCGGCCGAGGCCAAGATTGCGACCGTCAAGGGCCGCCATGCCTCGGAGATCAAGGCCGCAGCCGCCTGTCAAGCCAGGCTCGCCGAAGAGCTCGCGGCGGCCAAGGCGGCTCTCGCTGATCGCCCAGTCCCGCCCTTGGACAAGGTCGACAAGGTCGACTCGGGCGTCGAGATCGACGAGATTCCTCGCACACCGACCACCGTCTCTGTCCCTGTCGTCTCTGGACCCATCCTGCCCGCCTCCAAGGAGCTCGACGCGCTACGCACCGCGTTCCTCAAGGCCATGTCAACGTCCCGTATCCATGGCCGATGGATATCTCTATGCGATTCTGTGTTTGACGAGGGGCAGGCAATTCTGTGTTTTCCCCATAGAGCACCCTGCGCCGGCATCTGATTGGTCGGCTGGTTTGCCTCGAATTTTGTTCAATTTGGCATCCAATTTCCAATCGTTTTGAATCCAATTTCATATTCTTGTCCGGATTCCCCAGTCACTCTGAGCAGCCTGCAGCCGATGCCTTCTCAAGTCGTGGTTGCTTTGACGCTGGCTTGTGGGCTGCCGAGCCTGTCCCAGGGGCAGCAGTTGTCTGCGTGTTGGTAGTGTCACGAAGAACTCTCGTGCGACTGCCTGTTGTAGTTGTTGGCCTTCTGCATCCAGGCGGCGCACTTGTGTGTGCTGCTGGGGCTGCCTGCTGCAATGTCCGAACGACCGACGTCACAGGCGACACAGACGCACTGGCATCTGCTGCTGCTCTCTTCCGCTTGCTTGACGCTCCACGGCGGCTGGCCGTTGGCGTGGCAGCTGCAGCAACGGTTGGTTGTCCATGCTCGCCCGCAAGGTCCTTGTCGTTGTCGAGCTTGTCAAGGCATGCAGTGTCAACAGAGTCGCAACTGTTGACAGCCATTGCACAAGAGGCAGACGAGCTCACCAACGAGGACATGGATGGATCACTCAGCGTATCGTTGAGCTGCCGCGTATCGTCGAGCTGCTGTAAGGCATCACGCTTGGATTGGTCTGACATTGAGAACTGTCGAGGCGATACACACAGAATGCCTGCTGCAATCCTGCTCACTCATGTCAACCTCTGTCCTGGCTGCCTTTGTGTAGACAGCATACTCTTTCCGGACGGGATCGCTGGTGGGGCCCCAGACAAAGATGTTGTTGGATTTTTCGTGTGATCTGTATGTGCTGTTCGTGCAGTTAGTCTGCTGTGCGATCAGTGCATACACATCCTATGAGAATATCCTACCGGCCTTTGCAGGATGGCTCAACAAGGAATCCGCTCTGCTCAACGTCCATCGACCTGATCTTGAACATGAGTTGCATCTGTTGTGCGACTGACATGAACTCTTCCAGGTCTGACTTGTCATTCCGGCCCTTTCCAGTCCGTCGTAAACTGTCTCGCCACGCGTTAAACAGCTGTGTCCCATGCAATGGTTAGTGCTGATCGTCAAGGAGAGTGTGTTGTCTGCCCGTTTGTCAGCTTACTTGCTCCACGGGATAGGACGTAAGCGCGCGACCATACAAGTGTGTAAAGGTCGCTCCTTCTGGGACTGCAAACTCTGCATTTGGATCAAGTGTCGCAAGCATGCCCAGATTCTGGTTGTGGACGCCAATGTACGTCGTGCTTGTCATGATCAACCCGATAGCTCCTTGCCACGAAATGCCCGAGTTCTTCTTGATTCCTGACTTCCTCGCGCCGTAGTGAGAACAGTTGGTGTGCAGATTTGAAACCTCGTTGCCGATCACGCCCAGAAAGTAGCCCAGGAACTCGTTCACCATCAACGCTCGAGATTGCTGATCAATGCCGCGGCAATCAATTGCGTGGAACAGCTTGGACAGGTGCAGTAGGTACTGGTAGCTTGCTTCCATCGAAAATCGGCTCTCCTCCTTGTTTTCATCGATGTCGTCCTTGGTAAGCACGGCTGGGATCGCCTGGTTGTTGCTGTCAAAGATCGTGAACTCGACGTCGCTCATGCCACTTCCTTGTTCCAGAAACCGGCTCTCTGCCTCGGCAATCGCCTTGAACGCCTTGAGATGCACAGGGCTGAGGACACGGACGGTGTCTTTGACGTCCTGCTTGTCCCGCAAGAACCACTGCTTGGGCAGCAGTGTGGGGGCAACCTTGGACAGGTAGGCGAAGATCTCTCGGTTTGCCTGCCCAAACCCGTTCGTTTCGAAGCTGCGGATCGCGTTCTTGAGCAGATGGTAGATGTCGAGACAGCCAAACAGCCTCTTGCTGTCATCATTCGGATGTTTGACGCCGTCACAGATCGATTCCGAGAGGTACTTCGTCGCGCCTGTTGCGACCTTGATCTTGTGCAGCTTCTCCGCGATGATGATGCAACGAAGGACTTGTGCGACGCTAGCTGATATGGCCTTTGTACCCTTGCCGTCCCAATCAGCCTCCTTGAGGACCATGATCATCGACTTCAGGTCGCAGAGAATGCTTGCAATGTCTTGTATCGGTGTGAGCTGGCAGGCTGGCTCGACAGAGATGTTGCTGCGCGAGACCGTTATTGGGTCTACTTGTTCAAGCGGTCGCGCACTGATGGCATCGCCGAACTCGCCTGGAAGTTGTGCATCTGTCGAGTCCATCTCGTTGTCCTCGGCCGCATGCTCATCGTCTTCGACACTGGAATCGCCATTGTCCTCGGCCTCGTGCTCATCATCTTCAGCACCGGAATCGCCATCATCCTCGGCTTCGTGCTCATCGTCTTCGACACTAGAATCGTCATTGTCCTCGGCCGCGTCTTCGCCGCGGGAATCATCATCGTCGACCATCGCGTCTACATCCATCGCATTGCACGTGCTGCCCTCGTCGCAGACTGGCATCGCTTCGCACATGTCGAGGCTGCTGGCATATTCGAACGGCGTGCTGCTTGTAAGAGTCGCCAAGGATGATGCCTCCCCTTGTAGCACTGGGCCTCCAGGCAGACTTGCCGGCTGGTTGCAGGGGCAGTGAGTATGCACGCGAGGAAGGGCGGGCAGACGACTTCATTGAGACATAAGCACGGACCTGGTTGCAGGGGCAGTGAGTATGCACGCGAGGAAGGGCGGGCAGACGACTGCAAGAACGGGGGCAACCAGAGCGGGGGACGCGGCCGGGCGATGTCTGTCCGGTCACGTGGGTCACGTGGATCACGTGACCGCGACCGAGCATCCGTTACACTCCCCCCAGCGTAGACAGCCACTCATAAGAAAGAAGAGTGGATGAACAGCGACTAAGAGGATGCAGGGGCGTTGCACACACGAGAGGCAGAAGTGCGGGCAACGATGGACGCATAGGACACAGGACGGGGAACCGTGCGCTCAGAGCGGCGAGGTGGGGCGGGATGGTTGAGAGGGGGGAGAAACGAGAGAGAGAAGGAAGGAGGAGAAGAGGGAGGAGGGAGAGGAGGGAAAGATGGAGAGAGAGAGGGAGATGCGGGTGCAGCAGGTGCGATCGGCTCGTCAGCCGGAGCAGGTGCCGCGGGCGTGGCTGCCGCTGGAGCAGGGGCCACTGGTGCAGGAGCAGGCGCAGTGCGCTTGCGGCGAGAGGGCTTGGATGCCTTGGGCTGCGTGGGAGCGGGCGCCGCGGCGGGAGCAGGAGCAGCCGGTGCAGGAGCAGCCGGAGCAGGAGCCGCGCGCGTGGGCTGAACCGGTTTGGACGCCTTGCCCTTAGGCGCCTTGGTCGGCCGAGCGTGGAATGCCTTGACGAGGTCCTGGGCCTTGCGCATGTCGGCGGCTGGGACCCATGTGTTGTCGTCGGCTGGATAACCGACCCACTTGACCAGATACTCGATCTTGCCGCGATAAGTGCGCGAGTCAACGATCCGCTCGACCTCGTAGTTGTCCGACGTGCCGTCGTCGGCGTGGTACTCGGGGTCCGGCCGGGAGGGCACATCCTTGCGGCCGGTGGGCGCAGACAGAGGGTCGACATACGGGCAGATCCGGTCGGCATGGAACACGTTGTGGACGCGGTGCAGCGAGGCAGGCAGCGCGAGCGTGTAGTTGAGGCCAGATTCACCAGAGTCCAGGCTGGTGATGGCAAAGGGGCCGAGCCACTTGGCGGCCGTGAGCGGCGGGCGGTGCGAGTCCGCCGGCCAGGAGATGCCCTCAGCATTGAGGAGCACCATGTCGCCGACCTTGTACGCAGGGTGACGGCGGCGACGCTTGTTTGCCTGAACGGCCATGGCTGCCTGGGCTTTGCGCCGATTCAGAATGGCCGAGTCGCGAGCAGCAGCCATGTCCAGCAGCAGGTCGCGGGCCGCGGCAGATGGTGCCAGGGCTGGCTCGGACGGGAAGGACCGCGGGTGGCGGCCAAACGCCAGGAAGAAGGGTGCAAAGCCAGACGACGCAGACGGCGCGCAGTTGAGGCCAAAGCAGGTGGGACCGAGCAGCAGCGGCCAGTCAGAGCCGTGGTAATCGGCCGCCTTGGCGAGCGCATCCTTGATGGTGCGGATGCTGCGTTCGGCCAAGCCGTCAGTCTGCTGGTGGCGAGCCGTGCTGAGGTTCTGCTTGATCCGGGCAGCGGTGCAGAGGCTCGACCAGAAAGCCGACAACCAGCGGGCGTCGCGGTCCGAGACGATGTCGACAGGGAAGCCCTTGCCCGAGCAGACCCAGCGAGTCAGGAAGAGCTCGGCCAGCTCCTGGGCCGACGACGAGCGGCGGCACGGGAACGCGTCGCAGAGACCGGACAGGCGATCGACCACAACCAGAGCAGCATCAAATGCATCGTCTTGTCCGCCCGCGGGCAGGAACATGACGTCCATGGCGACGCTCGAGAAGCAGTCGTCCGGGATCGCGAGTGGATGCAGCAGGCCGTCAGGCCGGTGGTTGGGCGTGCGGTGGCGCTGGCACACGTCGCATGAGGCGACATAGGCAGCAATGTCCTCAGACATTCTGGGCCAGAAGTACCGGTTCGACAAGCGGCTGGTGGTCCGCTGACGTCCCTGGTGCGCACCGAAGGGAGAGTCGTGGTAGTGGGCGAGCAGATCCGCGCGCAGAGACTGCGGCACATACAAGCGGTTGCCTTGTACCACCACGCACCATCCAAGCACTCCATGTGCACTACGACCTTGCGGTCGGCCGGCGTGGCTGACGACGGGTCAGCCTTCCAGCCAGGCAGTCTGGAGGCGAATGGGTCGGCCGGCAACGCCGCACGCACGTCTTTCGCCCAGTCAGAGTCAGTGCGCAGATTGGCAGCACGGATCGGGACGGGCGAGCGACAGTTTGTGCAGAGAGGGGCCTTTGAGGGATCGCGGGACAGCAGATCGGCCAGCGAGTTGAGCTCGCCAGGCACGTACTCGATGGATGTATCAAACTCCTGCAGAGACAGGACCCATCGAGCCTGCCGATCCGACAGGTGGGGCTGCGTGGCCAACCAGACCAGCGCCTTGTGGTCAGTGTGCGTGACAGAGCGCACACTGGACAGCAGATGACGGAAACGCGAGAAGAACTCCACGATGGCGAGCAACTCGCGTTCGTGGGTTGGATAGTTCATCTCGGCTGGGCTAAGCTTACGTGACCAGCAGGCCACCAGCTTCTCGCCATCTGGGTGGATCTGCGACAGGTAGCCGGCAATGACGTAGTTGCTGGCATCAGTGTAGACATGCGTTTCCAGAGCCGGGTCAAAGAACCGCAGCTCGGTCGCTTTCAGCACTGCCTGTCGCAGGTCTTCCACAGCCTGCTTTTGAGCAGGGCCCCACTCCCACTTGGCATTCTTGGCTAGTAGCTTGTAAAGTGGCAGACACATGGTGGCGTACGCCTTTGCAGGGTTCGGCCCACCAATGAATGACTTTAACCACACAAGCTTGCCAAGCCAAGTTGCCAGAGTGGTTGTGTTTGAGATGTGTGGCGCTGCTGCCATGTCCTGCAAGTGCTTTGGCGCAATGGAATAACCAGTGGGCGAAAGCACGTGACCGCAGAACTCAATGTCCTGCTGCAGGATCATGCACTTGGATGGCTTAATGTACAATTGAGCCTCCAGTAGCAGCTTGAGAACAGTGCGTAGGTGTTTGATATGCTCCTTGTACGTCGCGCTGTAGATGTAGATGTCATCCATGTACACCGAGACGCACGTGCCCAGCAGCTCATTGAGCGTCGACTGGATGGCCTGTGTAAACACAGCCGGAGCATTGGTCAGCCCAAAAGGCATGACCGTGAACTCAAAGTGACCAAACTGGGTGGAGAACGCAGTTTTCCACTGGTCCTCCGCCTTAACACGAATGTTAAGGAAGCCCTCGCGGATGTCAAGCATCGAGCGGAAGGGTTTGTTTGCCAAGTTATCACGGAGGGTCTCAATCTCCGGGATCGCACTGTGGAACTTCACCGAGATGTTGTTCAAGCCGCGGTAGTCGATGACCAACCGCAGCGAACCATCCTTTTTGCGGACAAAGAGCGTGCCGGCGCCCAAAGGCGATGACGAGCGGCGGATGTAACCTTTGGTGTACCACTCGTCTAGCTGCTTCTTGAGCGCTATGGATGCATCCTGGTTCAGTCTCTTGAGGCCACGACGCGGCGGCAGCTGCGCATCCTTAATGAAAGGGATCGCAATCTCGAACTCCGAGTCGTGCGCACGGCCTTGCGGCGGGCAGCAGACCTCGTAGTACTCGATGAATGCCTTCTGCGTCTCCTCGTCCGGGCAGACTGGAAGGTAGGGGTACTTCTCCTTCAGCTCGTCCGGGGTGAGGCCGTTTGCAGCCGCGACGCGAAGGCGCGCATCAGCAGCTGCCTCACGGTCCTCAGGCAGATCATCCACATAGACCAGCTCCGCATACTCGTCAGGATGGGCGAGGATGTCCGACATGGTAACCACGATGTCAGAGTGCGGCCGGTTGTGGGGTGCAGCAGACGGCGGAGCGTCTTCGTGCTGCCAGATGTGGTGCACATCGGGGCGCGACTCGGTTGAGAAGCGGAAAACGCCGCGACGGAAGTTGAACGACGCCTTCGCGGTGGTGCGCAGCCACGGCATGCCCAGGATGACATCATCCACACCATCGTAGACAAGGAACCGCACCTGGCTGACAGCATTAGATCTGTCAGCGAGCGTGAGGTAGACCTCTGAATCTAGCCTCTGCAAGTTGCCGTTGGCAAACTCGAGAGTCACCGCCTGCCGGGTGAACGGCCGGGCAGCGGCGAGCAGGCCGTTGGCATCCAACCAACGGCGAGCCACTAGATTCGCGCTGCTGCCAGTGTCCACCAGGACGCTGGCGCTGCGATTGTCTAAGAAGACAGGGAAGGTGCACCGGTTCTCTGTGATGGGCTTCACAGGAGCCAGGTGCCCCTCCTTCAGTCGCGACGGCGGCAACACAGGACAAACAGGGTGATCAGGGGCCACAGAGGGCACCTTTTATTCGCATCAGCCACAACTGGACTACTCTTCTTCATCTGCGTCGCTGTACTGGGTCCCGTCGTCTGAGAACGACGAGACGGTTTCGAGCGACCGCGAGCCGGAGCCATTGCTGGTGCGCCGTCGTCACGGGCAGGGACCGATGGAGGTTCGGTGTCAGCATTGGGCTTACGCACGGCCGCAGGCTTAGCCGCCGAAGCGTGCTTAGCCGCAGGAGCAGGAGGAGCCAGAGGGGGCGAGCGAACGTACCCGGGTGCCTTGGCCTTTGCCGCGATGCGCCCGACCTTAGAGTGGGGCGGGCGCTGGCTAGGCGATCGGCTGGCATGGTCGGCTGTCGCAGCGGGCGAGGCGGCCTTACGCGTTTCAGATGCGCTGTTGTTGCCAGAGGGCGCAGGAGTGGCCTTGGGCGATGAGGAGCTCCAAGAACGCGGCGACGCGGCGGCTGTCTTGCCAGAGCTGGGCGTCGACTTGGCGTCTTGGGCCTTGTGAGCGTTGGCGAGGGCAGTGGCAATTGCAATGTCACGCTCGTGTTCCTCCGCGCCTGAGTGTCGCTTGATGAACGCCTCGCGGAGGGCCGAGTAGGTCGTGAGCGAATCCCACGCCTCGGGCTTGTCCTTGATGCGCGTGCGGAGGAATGTGAGCCTCTCCGCCTCCGTAAGCTGGGCGTCATCGAACAGCCGCTCGGCTGCATGCAGCCAATCCTGCGGGACACGGCCATGGCACTCAGTGGGCGCAAAGTCACGCTCCAGCTTCTGGCGAGCCTGGCCTCGGACTCGTTCCGGGGCACTGTGGCGCGACACGAGGTCCGCAAGGAAGTGGGCGAGCGTCGGGGGGGATCGTCTGTCTTGAGCGACTTGAACCAGGCGGTGGCGAATACACGGGCATCGCCTGTGAGGAGCGTCAAGAGGGTTGCGCCAATGTCGCTCAGGGGGATCGCGTCCACGCCGGTCGCCTTGCAGGCGCTCTTGTAGGCCATCTCAATGGCAAGGACGAACGGCTCGAGGCTCTCGCGAGTGGCGTTCCAGTTGACCGTCAGCTGCGAGCCCTTGACCATGACAAGGCCGTTGAACGGCACCTGTCTGCCAAGCGATTCCGAGAACACCTTGGCCAAGTTTGGTGCACGGGCTTCCACGGCTGCTGGCAGGCGAGCATCCACCGAGGATCCCGACGCGTGGGCCGGACGCGAGTCCACCGAGGACCCAAGCGCCTGGACCGGATGCTCCGCAAGCAGGGTCGCCGTGGCTGAGGCCTGCGCCAACGCAGCGTTTGCCGTTTTGGTGGCCTTGGCGACGGCATCCGAGAAGACCTGCTCCAGTGCAATCACGGATTCCGACGTGTTGGCGACGCTCTTCTGCAGGCCCCGTATGGCCTCTGAGTTGGCCTCGACAGAGTCAAAGAGTGCCACCAGGCGTTGATGGTGGAGCTGGGTGGCGTTGGAGTAGGCCTCAGCCTGCCTGGCGGCCATGTCGCGGTCCGACTGCAGCTGAAGCCGCAGATTGTCGATGGCAGCGTGGGCGGCGGCCGCAGATGATGTGGTCGCCTTGAGTGCTCGGCTGGTGTCTGACGCCCCCGTGTGGAGGCGCACGAGTTCGTAGAACATGTGCTCTCCAGTGATGGTGAAGGGCCGCCTGGGGGCACTCCCAGCACCGGGCTGGACGGCTGGCGTGCTGGAGAGGAACGCCTCTTGGCGCCGACCAGCGTCTGCGTCGTGGCGGCCCAACAGATCGGCCGAGGAGTGGCGGCGCGCTGGTGAGGCGCCAAAAGACGCGCCCAGAGCAGAGTCGGCCATCAAGACGGACGACGTACCCACAGGGTCGGGGCGGTGCTGGGACCTTGGGGGGGTGGCGTCGATGAACGAGCGGGCCGTATCGAACGAGGCCTCGCCGAGGAGGTCCTGGTCAGTGCCCAAGGGGGCGGCGGCCGAGCGAGCCGCGGGCTGGGGCGAGCGCTCGACGGCCATCCAAAGGAAAAAAAAACGGAAAAACGACGGAAAAATCGATCGACGGCGGCGGGAACGGCGGCCGACGGCGTCGAGAGGGCGGTTCTTGCTGTAGCACTGGGCCTCCAGGCAGACTTGCCGGCTGGTTGCAGGGGCAGTGAGTATGCACGCGAGGAAGGGCGGGCAGACGACTTCATTGAGACATAAGCACGGACCTGGTTGCAGGGGCAGTGAGTATGCACGCGAGGAAGGGCGGGCAGACGACTGCAAGAACGGGGGCAACCAGAGCGGGGGACGCGGCCGGGCGATGTCTGTCCGGTCACGTGGGTCACGTGGATCACGTGACCGCGACCGAGCATCCGTTACACCCCTTCTGCATCGCAAGCTGGAAGACTGATGGCTGCTCCCAACATGCTCGACTGTTCCAGATTGACGCCACTCTTGTTGGCCAGCCATTCTTTGCACTTGAAGGCATCGGATGTGTAAGCCCATGCCTCATTTGCAGAATGCTTTCCATTGTTGATCGTCTTGGCCACTTTCTTACCTTGTCAACCACAACCTTGAGAGCAATTTCCAGATCGCGATATAGGTGAGGAATGCCGGCAAGACCGCCATTGACATTTTCCGCGCGGACTTTGTCTGCAGCAATCTGCACCACCTCGGCAATCTGGCCACAAGCCTTATCAGCAAAGTACTGCGCTGCCCCTCTCTTGCCAGCATCAGGGCTCAAGAATTTGGACGTGTCGACAGAGCGGATAACAGCGCGGAGCGAGGTGAAGATCTCATCGCCACGAAGGTTCTCCAAAGCCGATAACGAACCGCCGTCGCACGCTACGACTGACACATGAATGCCTGCCCCTTTCAGGACATCCACGATGCCATTGGACACGTGCCGCGTAGCTTTGGCATTTGCTGCCGTGATGGGGACGGCTCCAAGGAACCACTGCTTTTGGCCGCACTGGTCAGAAAGAACAAACGCCTGGATCGAGGTAGCCGGCTCCATGCAGGCAGTCACGACATGGCGCAGCACATCAAACAGCTGCCGCACCAAACCTACTGCTGCTGCTTTTGCTGTCGCTGACACTGCATCTCCTTGTCCAGCAGTGTGCACCAGACCCTCGATGGACACCACCAAACTGTTGGCAAGATCGGCAAGATCTTCAAGGACAGCGATGCGGCTTTCCAGAGACGCAAACTGCTGCATCTTTAAGCGGACGTACGGCGCCGTGTCTGTGGGACTTGCCGTCATTACTGCATCTTCCATAGTGACGGTGGATGCCGCTGTCTCGGAATTCTCCGTGCTCACGGACCCAGCTGCGGCGGTCGGAGCGCGATTGCCTTTTGCTGTGTAGGACCTTTCCTTGTGGACATCCTCCCACAGTTTGTCGCGTTTCTCCTTGTGCGACTTGATGGTGGCGGCAAGCTGATCCATTTTTCCTTGCAGGGGCTCAAGCAGCGTCCTCAAACCACTGGTTATGTGGCCAGCTGTGGCAGATTTGTGTGAGCATTGGCATGCCATTAACATTGCTGGTTGATATCTAGGCTTGTCATTGACATTACCATTTGCGCCTGGCTCTTCCGTAGGACTCATGAGCGCCGCGATGACCGAATCTCTGACCTTCAGCTTCTCTGTGAGTAGCTGGGATTGAAAGTCAGTGACTGGTGCTTTTTCCACAGCCAACA
>JAHLKH010000171.1:0-61056 GCA_025526915.1 Entophlyctis helioformis | reverse complement strand
CATCGCGAGATTGACCGCTGCTTCTGCTTGGGGCTTTGAACGCCGCAGCGGAAGCTCCTGACTCGTCGAGGGTAAACGAAAACGTCAAAGGCGTTGAGAAATGCCTTGGCGAGGTCCTCGCCTCCGATTGGCAACAAGTCCTTGACGTACGCGTCCCTGAGGCCCGTCAGGAAGTCGTCGGAAAACTTGCGGTTGCGGAGGCGATCACGGAAGCCGGCCAGATCCGTGATTCCCGCTTGCTTATCACGCCATCAACGTACTCGTTAATGAACTTGGCACCAAAACCAATGCCTGCAAGATGATGTGAGTGGCAATGCATGTTAGTCGGCATCGCAGCATGGATGACAATACAGAGCATGAAGCCAGGAATCGCACGCACCACGCCCGTAGCAATCGAAAAAGTCATTCTTGGCGAATGCAGCTAGAGTTTGGCAAGAGCCATCGAACTCGTACACTCCCATGGCTGACGCAGTGGACGGGATACCTGCATGGTTATAAGACCGGATCTCGCTGTCACGTCCCTTGCGCATGCTCATCGTGATGACAGGGCAGCGGCCGTCGCAGTGCATCACCAAGTCCGAGTCGTTGGCGATAACCACCATTGGTGTGTCGCTGTTGCAAGATGAAGACTGTTAGCCGTCAATCAAAACATACAGTTGCGATGGCGGTCAATACCTTGGATTTCTTGCATACTCGGCTGCGCACCGGGCGATGCAAACGTCCGCCTCGTGGTCACACCAATGAGCCGTATGCTGTGGCTTGGTCTCGAGGATCTCCGCGATCGCCTCGTAAATACGCTGCTTGTCGTCGTGCGTGAGCGTGAACGAACATCGCAGCGCCTGTCTGTCTTTCCTGGATCATTGATGGTTAGTTAGAATCGCCTCGATGTGGCATGAAGAAGTGGACGCACCTGGTCAAGTGTTTTGATCTCTTGCACTTGCCGCGTTTGCGAATGCACCGCAGAACAGTGGCCACCCCATTCAGGACCTTAACGGCACGGTTCCTGTGCTCGATCTTAAGCCCAGAGTCGCCGTGCTGACCGTCAACATGAAAGACGTATGTGTGCTTGTCGCCGAACTTGCCAATGAACGACTCGAGTACTGGCTCGAGGACTGACTTTTGTTCGGCCATGGATGGTTGTAGATCAGGCCTTCCTTGCCCGATAAAGTATGCAAAGAAGACACTCATCACATCGACGTGGACGATGCCGCAAGTGCTGGGTGTGGCCGTGTTGGTGTCGCTCGGATCTCGTGGCGGTTGTGCATTGTCCAACACAAATGTCAACGCCGAGGACCAAGGCACGTCCTTGTGTACGACGAGGCCTTTGCCTTCCTGGAATGTGCAGACTGGCCGATGATGCCCATGTTGTGCGTGTGTGTGTGTGTGGTGTGTGTGTGTGTGCGTGCGTGTGTGCGCAGTTGCTGATCGTGCATGTACGTGTGTGTGCGTGTGCGTGTGTGTGGTGTGTGTGTGTGTGTGTGTGTGTGTGGTGCGCAGTTGCTGATCGTGCGTGCGCGGCTGCTGATTGTGCGCGTGTGTGTGCGAGTGCGTGTGCGGTTGCTGATCGTGCATGTGACGCTTGGCACTGGCAAGCTGTAAGTGTCTTCATTCTAGAATGAGCGCCATCAGAGCAGAGCACGTACCTGGCAAGCTGTAAGTGTCTAGACACTACGGCTTGCCAAGCGGCGAAATGTCCTTTTATACACTGCAATCCTGCGGCGCAGAATTGCGGCCCATGTGATGGCCGCGGCCAAGTTGGAGGCGCGGCAATGGTCGGTGCACTCCTTACAGTGCAGACTCCTCGGCACTGAAAGCTCAATCAGACAGTGCAGAGTGTCACAGAAACTCGCAAATGGCTTCCATTCCTTGAGGCGAGCAGCCCGATGGAACAATGGACAAAGGGCTCCACGCCTCGTCCTCCATGAGCATGGCCGTGGATGGCAAGCTGGGCTCGGCACAAGGCATTTGTTCCCTTTGGCCGAGCACAATGATTGGACGCCACTGGTCGCCAAATTTAATATCATTTTCATTGTTCTTGGCCAGTCACTCTGAGCAGCGAACAGATGGCATTGATGCGGATCGTCTCTGCTTTGAGGCTGGCTTACAGCCCATCTTGAAGGGTATGGCTTGATGGCCACTGGGCAGCATACCAAGGGCCATCCTGCTTGTGGCAGTCTCAACTGGTGACAGCCGGCATTCTTCTGCAGAGACAACCGCGTCACAGCAGACCTTGACGTCTTGGTTGATGCTGGAGTGTGATTGTTGAGAGGGCTGCGGCAGGCGGACAGTGAAGGCCGACGAGTAACCTGCAGGGTCTGGTTAGACGTAGTTCATTCAATAACATACATATAGAAGGAGCATGTGTGCACCTGCAGGGTCTGGTTAGACGAGAACCGTGAGGGCAAGTGTGAGGAATGGGGATTGGCAGATGGAATGCAGTCAGGGCACGTGACCGCGTCGCTGCAGAGCGAGCAGCAAGTCTAACAGTGATGGCGCGCACAATGGCGCACGCGTCGGTAGAAGCGCCACCCCTCTTGAAACAGGCAGTGATCTAAGGGTTGGTGGCACCCAGAGCGCCACGCCCATTGTCAAGTTGAAGTGGCTTCTGAGATCATCAACCCAGATCGCCTCGATTCCACGATGCTCATAGGTTGAATCTGCAACCAAAGGCTTGCTTGATGCTCAACGGCGGTTGGATGCTGGCATGGCAGCCACAGCACTGGTTGCCCATCCAGCCTTGTTCATAGGGTCCATGCCGCAGTTGGAATCACCAAGTGCGCATGGAATTGCTAGATCTCATCCGTGTGAATACCTCCAACCTGATGCCCAGCCCTCCTTTGTGCTCTGAGCAGTACTGAGATGCGCCGTATCGCTATCTGGCTCTTTGGAACAGAGATTGCCAACCAACACCATGACAACCCTCCAATCTTTGACCAAGTAGTCATCCCAGATCTCACAAATGTGTTGCACTTTCTTGTGATGATGGTGCAAGGCGAGTTTCTCCTTGGGCACATGTCTTCATTGCCGACTTGGATGCTGTTGACTTCAGTCGCCAGCAGGTCTGAGACGACTTGTTCTTTGCAGCCTGCAGTCGATCAGCCCTTTGTTGTTGACTGAGACTGTGCATGCTGCTCGTCATTGCATTCGCGGGCATGCTGACAAGCCAGGTGGGTATGGCTGTTGGCTGTGGATGACGGGGTGCGACGACATCGTGCCTTGAATGCAAGACTGCTGGTCACCTGCGCTGCTGGCTGTTGCAAAGACGCTTGTCGCTGTGACCTTGCTGTCTACACAAAGGCAGCCAGGACAGAGGTTGACATGAGTGAGCAGATTGCTGCAGGCATTCTGTGTGTATCGCCTCGACAGTTCTCAATGTCAGACCAAGCCAAGCGCAATGCCTTACAGCAGCTCAACGATACGCGGCAGCTCAACAATACGCCGAGTGATCCATCCATGTCCTTGTTGGTGAGCCGTCTGCCTCTTGTGCGATGGCTGTCAACAGTTGCGACTCTGTTGACACTGTGTGCCTTGAAAGCTCGACGACGACAAGGACCTGTGGACGAGCCTGGACACCCAACCGTTGCTGTAGCTGCCACGCCAACAGCCAGCCGCCAAAGAGCGACAAGCAAGCGGAAGACACCAGCAGCAGCAGATGCCAGTGCGTCTGTGCCGGCTGTGACGTTGGCCGTTCGGACATTGCAGCAGGCAGCCCCAGCAGCACACACAAGAGCGCCGACTGGACGCAGAAGGCCAACAGCCGCAACAGGCAGTGGCAGGACAGTTCTTCGTGACTCTACCAACACGCAACCAACTGCTGCCCCTGGGACGGGCTCAGCAGACCACAAGCCAGCGTCAAAGCGACCACGACTTGAGAAGGCATCGGCTGCAGGCTGCTCAGAGTGACTGGGAATTCCGGACAAGAATATGAAATTGGAATCAAAATGATTGGAAATTGGATGCCAAATTGAACAAAATTCGAGGCAAACCAGCCGGCCAATCAGGTGCCGGCGCAGGTTTTCTATGGGAACGAAATCAATTACCCCCCCCCCCCCCCCTCGCTGAAAGGCCGCATTGCGGCATCTGCTCTTTGGACACCGGCCGCTCTACTTGACGCACACCAAGCCGACAGCAATCCAGCCACACAAGTGCACCTCAACAGCCTGCCGTCCAGCACCACCCGATCCGCCCTCCATCCAGCCACTTTCAGCAACTATTTATTGTAGCGAGTGTCCTCCAGATCGATCAACAGGGCCACAAAGCAAACGTAACATGCTCCCGTCACCCACTGGTCGTCCATCCAAGCTGCTGACTCTTGGCTGCTGGCATGATACGCTGGACAGAGGGCATGCCGATCTCAGACAAGCAGCAGGCGCTTGACAACCACATCAAGCGCATCAAAGATGGCATGAAGAAGGCCGACGCAAAGGCAAGGCACAGTCGCTTCGTCAAGCAGCTGGTGTCTGCCTCCGCGCTTATCGCTGTGGCTGCGGCTGTGTTGTGGACGCTTCTACGCCGCCTCTGAGGATGGCGCTGGCCACTCAGACGGTGACGGCATCGAGAAGTTCTACAACACCCAGGTCGACGAGATGCCCCTGAACATTGCCGACCTTATTTGATTTGACAACTGCGTCTCCTCCACCCTTGCATGCTTCCTGCTTTGCGCACCTCTCCCTCGCCTCCCTGCAGTGCTACGCGATACACCGAGTTCCCGTGCATGGTCTCTCTCTCCTCCCCCTCTCTCTCTTCTCCACATGTTGAAACAAAGTCGACTTTCATTCACTCGCTTCTTTTCCAGCGCTCTCTGGCGCAGCGCTTTCCTGATCGAGCTGGCGCCGCTCGCCTTCACGGGCCGATCCACGACTTGAACCAGCTCTCGCCAGCATCTCAGGCAGCAGGACATCGTGCTGTGAAGCCATCGTCGCCTTCGTTTGCAGCAGCCAGACCCATGCCAAGCAACCCGCAGATCTCGCCACAAGCCTTGTTGTCGACCAACTCGACCGCAGTGAAACCCATCAGCATTCGATCACAGCGTTGGAGTCCAGCGCAGTGAGTGCTGCATCTGCCTCGAGACGCCGTCCTCCAAGCCAAGCGAATGTCTCAAAGTATGCGATGGTCTCGCTTGCTGGTTGTTATGGTGGCAAAGGTGGCCGCCGCTGCAGCGACTTTGCACATGGACTTGGAGCAAACTGTTGGTGCACAAGCTAAGCGGACAGATGCCATGAGAAGAGCGGCTTCTGTCTTGGTTCGGCCGCTTGAAGACCACCGACTTGCCACTTGCATGCATTGGTGCACTGGATGATCGAGTATCTGCTGTGTGGACATGGTCCAGCTCACTTGGCAGGCATGATGGCTGCCTGGCAAGATGCCAGATGCCAGATGCCAGCCAGCACGGTCCAGCCCACTTGGCAGGCATGATGGCTGCAGACGCTTGCGGCAGCTTGGCACAGCAGCGAGTGCAGCAGGCTGCCAGACAGACATCGTCTGGACACGAGCTGTGAGTCGCGGGGCTGTCTGTGCCAGCCTGTGCCACATGTGCCATCCACGCGGCTGCTGTGTTTGCCTGCTCAGCCAACATCGGGACAGCATCCACACACGCAGCAGCCAACAGCCGCCGCACGCTGTGCTGCTTGCCAGGCCAGCACAACCCAGCCCAGCCAGCCCAGCCGGCCATCAACAGCAGCAGCAGCAGCAGCAGCAGACGCACGCCAGCCATCCACAGCACCCGTCTTGGCCGTCTGGTTCCATCAAGCACCACCCAGCACACACTGCCAGCAACAAGCGCCGTCGGCAGGCAGCCAGTCGGCAGCCAGTCAAGCAGCCTTTGTCCAGCAAGCGCCGTTCCCACTTCGGTGCCGTGCTGTTTGTCGCCGCCACGCTCAGCTGTCGGCTGTCGGCTGTCGGCTGTCGGCTGTCGGCTGTCGGCTGCTGTCCACAGCCAGCGGGCCGTGCTTTCCCGTCCAGGGCAGCCGCGCGTCCCTGCCGCATGCATAGTCCTTGCCACAGTCCCCGGTGAGTCGCTTCTGTCACAGTTGGATGGATGAGTGGCAGGGATCCATCCAGCATGCTGCGACTCGACAGACACGCTCACCCGACCTTGGCTGCAGTGGCTTTGGCCGCCCAGACCAGACCAGACCAGACCAGACCAGACCAGACCAGACCAGACCAGACCAGACCAGACCAGACCAGACCAGACCAGACCAGACCAGACAGACAGACGGACGGACGGAAGGACAGACGCGTCCTTGGCATGGCAACAAGTGCTCTTGTGCAAAACGCGTCTGGTGCATTCCAGCGTTCAGGGCAGCAAGGATGACGCATCCAACATACCATTCCCACGCTACAGCAGCAGCCTTGCCATGCCGCGCAGGATCGAGGAACAGTCATGCAGCGGCTCGCCGGCCTTGAGCAGCCGCTTCCTGCCCCGACGATAGGGCATCTCGAGCTTGCCTTGTGCCGTCTCCACAGCAACCACGTTTGTTGCCATGGCAACCGCGACAACCAACCAGTTAGCCAGTCAGCCAGATACGCTCGCCCGCTGCCATGCTCCGGTAGGGGCCAGTGCACGGAAATGGCAACGGCAGCGGCAGCAGCGGATACCTCGGACGGCACTGGACGTGGCCCCCGTCCAGCCGTGTGTCTCTGTGTCTGGGACTCGCTCCCGTGGCCCGCATTCCTCTGTGGCTGCAGCAGAACCGCCGTCACGCTCTCGTTGGTCCTGCTGCAGCCACAAGGCGGAGCGGATCCTGTTGCTGTGCAGACATTGGGCAAGTGGCAACGGCGCCGTTCTCGCCCGCCCTGTGCATGGAATGGCAAGGAATGCAGGCAAGCTCACGCAAGCGTGGCCAACAGCTGCCTGCCAGCCAGCCAGCCAGCTACTCATCCATCTGCCCGTGTGCTCGCGGCTGATGGGACTGCTCAAAACAACGCAGGACAGGACAGGGCATCGAGAAGGGATGCAGACAAACGGACCAAGACCGCCTCGTACAACGCGACTCGAACCCCCGTCTGCCGCCGTGCTTGCAGGTGCAGCGCAAGTGCAAGTGCAAGTGCAACAGGAACCTGCCGACCCAGGCTTGCTCACTGCCCGCTCACCACGCGTCTGACCACACGGCTTGCCTGAGCAAAGCCAGAGCACCATGCCCCGCTGCATCCGCGACACCGCACGCGGGATCCTACCATCCAGTTTCTTGCACGGCGTGGAGATTGAGCGGTCGGAGTTGGTCGGCAAACGCAGCAGCAGCAGCAGCAGCAGCAGCAGCACGGAACAGATGGACTCGCCACATGAATTGACACTCCGCAGCCAAGTCGTGACTTTGCCCAGCAGCACAAGAAACAGCATGAAGACGCTCGAGCAGATGGTTGCTGAGCTTGTCTTGGCTTCACTTGTGGCTGCTATTGTCGTTATCATCAGCTCCTGCGAGGTAAGAGCGGCCCTTTCATCGACGGAATGCATGCGTTGTGGTGGCAAAGCAGGCAGTTCTGGAACAGCCTGTTGCTGCGCATGTTCGTGCGTGCGTGTACGTGCTGTTGGCGGGATTAGCATTTGGCGGGACATGGACAGCTGGATGGATGGATGCGGCATAAGGACTCTGTGTCTGCTTCATGTGTATCTGGCGGCTGTCCATGAGTGCCACATACAACCGCCAACGCACAGCACTCGCACACTTGGCGGCTGTCTGGCTATCGCGCACTCTTTCGCTTCCCTGCTACTTGCTGGATCTGGCCACGCCTTTCCCACCTCCGACCTGCCTTGCCCATAACGGTCGGCTTCATTGCTCAAATCTGTGGTTGTTTTCCTACCGCGCGTCTGTGGTTGACAGGCACCGTCCACCGCCAAGCTCGCAGTGGCAACAGTTGTCACGGGAATCGCAATCGCTACCTGCGCAGGCTACGCCCTGACGCTCGTGGCCGGCGACATGGCCATGTTGCTCGGACCCTTCATCTTAGACTCGACGCCGACAGCGGCTATCTGGCTGCTGTCTTTACAGTGTGAGTTGGTTGTTGCTGGTATCTCGTGTCCATTCTGCTGGCGTGCTTGCTGGCTCACATGGCCATCTGCATGATATTGGCATCTGCCGTCTGGCTCTTTACAGGGTCGATGCTTCGCTCGCTCGCCTCGCTCGCCATTGCCGTATTTGGGCTGATCAAGGCCGCCATTGGACCCGCCCTCGCATGCGCCGCGATGATTCAAGGAGCGCTCGTGTCGAATGCCATCCAGTGTTGCGCGGCTGTGGTGTTCTTCTTGGTGCCAGCGGCTGTCCTGCTCCTCTTGATGCGTTGTAAGTTGGCTGTCTGCACACCGTTGCCATGCAGTCTGTGCGCCAACATCGCATCATTCATCCGTCGCTCTCGTTCGCTTGGCAGACATTTCTGGCTCGCAGACGCAAGAGGACCAGCGACACGACGAAAGCAATCAGCCGGACGTCTCGCTATCCATCGCGGCACGTGTCAGGCTCCTCCTTCGTGCGCTCATAGGTGCCTTTCTTGCTGGCCGGCCTTTGGCCGTCGGGCAGTTTGCCGACCTGGCACTCATCGCCATTGCTGGCTATCTGATGCTTGGCGATGAGTGTCGCGGTGATCTGAACAGTAAGCGATTGGAACCCACAGCCAGGCATCATGGCCACCTTGTGATGCAGACACTTACACCTGTTTGGCGTCTCTGGCAAACAACAGGACTGTTGGCAGCAAAGCTGGGGTTCTCTGGCAGCCTGAAACCGGACGGACACGAAATTGTATGTCTGCGCATGAGATGCGTTTGCATTGAGTCGTGCACATGCTGACGCGGTCAATGGCATCATCCGCGTCTTTCGCAACTTGCTTTTGGACAGACTCGGACTGCCACCACCGCCACCACAACAGATGTGGGCCAGTACGTGTATGACGACACGTGGCTGGCCGACATGATGGCTTGGCATGCAAGGACTCTCCGTCGGTCGACCCGCAACTATCGCGCCATCAGGCAGCAGCTTGCGGCCGCGCTGCAGCTGCACGCACTACACATCCGCAGCCTGGCTCGCCACTGCAGATCACTTGAGCGGCGGGTTGCAGAATTCGAGCGAGCTGCCGAGGTCGATGAGGGCGATGACAATGACGAGGATGACGCAACCTCGAGCACGTCAAGCAGCAGCAGCAGCAGCAGCAGCAGCAGCAGCAGCAGCTCGGATGACGAGGATGGCGACTCGGAGATTGTCGCTGGTGATCCCTGGCTCGGCGCACACGAGGTGCATCATGATGAAGATGTTCAAATGGTTGTGGCAGATGCTCACACTGGAGCTATGCCACAACCATTGGCATCAGCAGCCACACCGCTATCCACATCGTCACCGTTGGCTCCCGCACCGTCGCCACCGTCACCCGCACTAGCACCGTCCGTTGCCGTGACAAATCCTCTCTTCGACCTCTTTGGGGAGGAGGACGAGGACGACGCGATGGATGACGGCAGTAGCTGGGTTCGCGAAATGGAGGTCGAGCACTCGCAAGGCCAAGGTAGGTCGCATTGTCTTGATGGATCTGCCTGGCTGTTGTTTGTGTTCACTGATGCATGATTGACGCGGTTGTTTGCATGCAACGGTGCACATCTGATGCTGCAGGAGATGCCGGCCATGGAGCTGCGCGGCCGCCGTCCTCGCTCTCACTCTCGCCCTCGCACTCGCTCTTGAACTCGCTCCCGCTCTCGCTCTCGCTCTCGGAACCGGCTCCCACACTCGCACTCGCTCCTCAAACAGTCGATGATCCTTCACTGCCTTTCCTCTTTGAGGAGGAGGAAGAGGAGGTCGTCGAGGAGGGCGAGGGGCTCGCTGGAGTCGAGCATGGCAGTAGCTGGGTTCGCGAAATGGAGGTCGCGGTTGCACAAGGCCAAGGTAGGTCGTATTGTCTTGATGGATCTGCCTGGCTGTTGTTTGTGTTGACTGAGGCATGATTGACGCGGTTGTTTGCATACAACGGTGCACATCTGATGCTGCAGCATATGCCGGCCATGGAGCTGCGCGGCCGCCGTCCTCGCTCTCGCCCTCGCACTCGCACTCGCTCTCGGAACCGCCACCTGAACTGGCACCCACACCTCGACCAGGTCGCAAGCGCGGAGCGGTCGAGGATTGCACTGAGGGTGGCGTCAAGCGCCTGCGATCCGGCCAAGACGTGGCCTCCAGCATGACTGTGATGTTTGCGACAACATCATCAACAGTCGGCTTGGTGGCCACTGCCGCATTCGCACCGCTGCCCACACCGTCGGTAGCAGCAGCAGCAGAAGCAGCAGCAGTCTCACCAGCCAGTAACGCGGCTGGTGAGGCTAGCTCCTCGCTCGCATTGCCGCCGCCATCCTCGCCGCCATCCTCGCCGCCGCCCCCGCTTCTCCCGCAGTTGGATCAGGTGGAGCAACACGAACAGGAGCCGCAGCCGATGCTTCCAAGAGTGCGACTTGCAGATGACGCTAGCATTCGGCCGATGCTTCCACGGTCAGTCAGACGGCGGATCGAATACATCGCCCCAGTGTCGGCCAGAAGACACGTCCAGGCTCGCATGCGCGTCCGCGAACGATCACGTCAAAGGAGAAACAATACTGGTGATGGTGCGTCTCGCCTTCCCTCTGACTGTCTGGCTGCCTTGTTGACGCATGGCTGACATGGGTTGCTGCGTCTGTGCGTTTCAGGGAGTTATTCATGGGCGGCACGGTGAAAGAGATAGCGAACATGGCTCGTGAACGGCAGACTTTGCTTGACCATGTGCATTTATGGGCACAAGCGCGATGACGGTCTCGGATCAGCGCTGTGTTTCCACAGGCGGCACAGACGGCTCTGCTCTTGTTGGCCAGACGAGAATGAAATGCCCTTGCCATAGTCGTCTTGTCTCTTTGGCCGTGGCGCAGAGTGTGGTTGGCGTGGCTGCCATGACGGTGGACACAAACCCAGCGGACAGATGCCCTGCGCACACATACTCATGCGGCAGTGCGCAGATGATGCCAGCCAGGAACTCAATGTCGCTGCCTGCACGATCACACACGATCGATCAGCACGCCGCGTCCGCAAACATGAGTGGCAGTGGGTTAGGTGCAGCAGCCATTGATGCGACTTTGAGTTACTTGGGCTGTCTGGCTTTGGCGCCAGGTGTGGCAGGTGCATCATGCAAACGCAGCCATCTAGTTGCATGCAAGAGCAAGACCAGGAGAACAAGGATCGCCTTCCATCCAGCAGCTTTATTTCGCATCTTGCGTGGAGCCAGGGATCCTTCTGATCAACCAAACATGCCACAGATTGTGTTATGCGCCGAAACGCGACTTTTTAGAGTCTCTGTACTTGAGACGTTGCATCGATTGTTCCTGCGACTTGCGCTTGCGACCCTCGCGTTTCATGTCGTTCTTTTGCACACGGCGTTTGGCACTTGCCTCCGGATCAGCAACAGCCTGGATCGACTTGTGTGCGCGGCGCTCGCGGCGCACATCCATGACCTTGAGGTGCACATGATTGTACATATCCAGGTACGGTGTTGTGCCAACCTGCTTCTGAAGAATCTCCATAACCTCGGGTGCCAGCTGGCGAAGCTCTTCTGCAATCACGAACCCGTCGGCGCCAAGAGACCGCAAACGATGAGTACCATGCAAACTATCAACAACAAGCCACCATACACCGGCCATGACATACCAGCACCAGGTCCCTTGGCAGTCTCGTCCTTGGAGATGCGGTAGAGCGTGTTGATCATGGCCAAAAAGTATGGACGACCTGCTGGCAGAGGCGGCAGCAGAGGCGACATGGCGGCAAACAGCTGGAACACGCTTCGTCTCTGTATCGCAAAGGTTTGACGGATGGCATGGTCAGTGCCAAGGCCGCGCGAATGACACCTAGAGAAACAGCCAGTGCAAGCAAACAAAACTTACCAGAATGGGACCGCGCTTCTTGCTGGCATCCATCCGTGCCAAGTACGACAGCCGCTGCACCAGCCACAGAAGCGTGCTCTGCTGAGCCGTGCCCTTGACAAGAGTGTCATTTGCGTCCTCGTCCTCTAGCACGGCATCGCCAGCACCCTCGCCTTCGGCTTCCGCCTCGCCGGTCGTAGCCGCCGTCGACGTCTTCTCCTCCAGAGCAATGCAGCGGGCCATGAAGAAGAGATTCTTGACAACCTGCTTGGCAAGATCGTCCGTCACCAGAGGCGAGTCGAGCTGTCCGCAGCAGCGACCCGCAAGTCTTTTGATCGCCGCCAGATCGGCAATCAGGGGATGTGCGCTCTCGACGCCACGAGAGTTTGATCCACGCATACAACGCGTTTCGGGATCAACGCGGGCAAAAAGTACACCGAGCAACTTGGCCGTCAGACTGCGGATCCATTGGTGCGGGTGAAGGAGAAGTCGGCTCGTGCACTCCCAGATGGTCGCCGACTCGGGCGTTCTGCTGTCAAGCATCTCGGGGAGGACTGTGCAGATTTGCACAAACGTGTTGAGCGAGTAGTAGCCAAGCTCCCACAGCACGCTGACCTTGGCTTCTTCAGCGTCGAGATCGCCGCCATCTGCAGCCTCGGCGGCTGCCTCCATGAGCTCGTCCAGCTCGGCCACAACCTCGGCGAGTGAAGATGCCAAGTGCGCAACCATTGCCGGGATCCAGCGACGCGACCGCTCGCCAAACGCCTGCACAACAAGCCCAACCACTGGGCGGCTGTGCGTCGGAGAGACGCCTGTGGACTCGCGAACCACTTGTCGACAAGTGCCAACGACTTTTCGGCACCCTGCACATCAAGCCGCTTGAGCAGCGCGCCGATGAGCAATGCAGACATGCGACGGCAGTTTGCAGACGCATCATTGACCAGAGTCACGACCAGCGCCAAGAACAGCATCTCGGCATACTCGGCGACGATCGTGTCGGCAAACTTGGTCACTGCCAGGTTCAAGACCTCCAAGATCGACGCTCGGCCAGTCTCGTGCTCGTACTCGAGGTTCTTGATCATGTACGTCATCTGCTTGCGGAACCGCGCGTGGCCGTGGGGATAATCCAAGAGGAACTGCATGTACGCCTGGCGGGACAGCTCGCGCACCTGATCGCTCTGGCTTGTCACGAGAAGACGGACAACCACATCCATCAGGTCGTAGATCTCCTTGACAACAATCTTGCGTCCAATGATGGCGCGGATCAGAGAAAAGGTCGTCGTTTGGCGCTCGGGCTCCTCCAGATCAGGCTGCACCAGCGCTGCGAGGGCGATAATGCTTCGCTCGGTGACGGCCACCTCAGGACAGTCGCGCAGAATGATGGTCAGCAGACGGAAGCACGACTGCACAAGCTCCGAGGATGTTGACGTGGCCTTGGACACGGTCTGCAGAATGCGCTTGAGGACAACAGGCAGCGCGTCCTTGAGAGCAGGGAGCGGCGTTTGCACAATAACGCTCAAAACACGAATGGCCACAATGGTGACCGTGGTGTGCTTCGAGTACAGCGACCGGCCGAGGACATCGACAAGCGGGTCCAGCATCTGCAGGTGCTCCTTGTTGCGCAGATTGATGCGGTCCCTCTTGAGCGACGCCAGCAACAGTGACATGCCAAACTCGACAAACAGATGGGCATTTGCCTGGAAGTACTTGAGCGGCTCGACGCCTGCCGTGCGCTTGAGCTGGATGGTGTAGGTGATCTCCGCATTGGTGGCCTGTTTCTTTTGCGTCTTTTCGACTTGCAGGAGCGGCAGGTTCTCGTTGACGAGGGCATGGACAAACTTCATAAAGTCGACCATGCTGACACTTGGATTGGCATTGATGCCAACCGACACGCGCCGCAGGACGTGCTCCACCTGCTGGACAACCTTGGAGTTGTCCGTCTCGAGCAGAAGCTCCTTGACTGGTAACAGGACCGTGTTGATGTGCTTAAACCCAAGAACCTTGACAAGCAGCTCGATCGTGTCAAACGACTGCGTGGTGCGAATCTCGCGCATCTTGCCCTTGAGCTCAATGACCTCGCGCTCCTTGCCCGTCTCGCCGAAAATGTCGCTCACGCAAACATCAACAATCGACTTGGCGCAGGTGTCCAGCTCGCCAGGAGAGACGGTCGGGACGACGGCCACCATAATGGCATGGAGCGTGTACCCAAGAACATGGAGCTGGTATCCGCGCTTGAGCGCCGAACGCAGCTCCGCCACAATAAAGGACATGTACGCCGAACCAAGCATCACCGCGATCTTGACAAGCGTCTCACGAGTCGCGTCACGCGTAGCTTGCATATGCGACGACAGGATGTTGCACAGCGTCATGAGCAGCTTGGGGAGGTGCACCTTCATCGACTCTTGCGGGAACTGCTTGAGCACCTTGGCGACGGCGACGGCCAGAGGAATGCGGATCGGCACAGACTCGTCGTCCTTGAGCGACAGAAGCTTCTGCAAACCGGGAAGCAGACGCATGGACAAGTCGCGATGGATCTTGACGTGCAGCGGCTCGGACTGCTGGGACTCAGACTCTGCCATGGCAGGCTGCGCGGCGGGAACGCCGTCTTGCGTTGTGTCCATGGAAGTGCCGTCGCCGGTATCAGCTGCAGCAACATTCGCGGCCGCGTCATTGCTGCTTGTGTCTGGCCCAATAACGAGATCGACCTTTGCACCGCCTGCTTCGTCATCCTCTTCTTCTTCTTCCGGCGTCGATCTCAGCCTGGATTGCATCGTCGTTTTCGCCATCCACAAGGGTGGGAGCAGAGGGAGCAGCGCCGTCAACGTCCATAGGTGTGGCGCTCACACCGAGCAGATCGAAATGGAAGCGATCAAGGATCTGGATAAGCGACCGAATCAGAACCTTTTCGAGCTCCGTCCGCCGCGGGATCAGGTTGAGGAACCGCTTGACAAGCGCAAAGTAGTGGCTCCACTTGAGTGCACTTGCACACGATCCAAGACACGCAATGGCGTCATTGACAACGTTGTGGTCCTGGACGCGGTCCGTCTCAAAGATAAAGTGGCTGACGAGTGGCAGGAAGATGTTGGACACATTGCCAGACGAGATCTCGCCAGCGTCACAAACGTCAGCCAAACGCCGCAAAGCGCGTTGGCGTCTGTGCATCTGCAAGTGGTAGATGTTGCTGAAGAAATTGGCCTCGTCGTCACCGCTAGCGAGCAGCGACACCATGTCCGAGAACTGGGGGAGTGTCGGGAACGTCTGGACAAGGAGGCCGAGAAGCGATGCAAACTCTTGCCGAACAGTTACAGCAGGCTGATGAACACCGCGCTTGATGGCTGGCAGCACGAGGTACAGCACGAGGTCCATGTGCGACAGATCCCTATGTGCCGCAGTCGGCGAGGTCGTCAAAGTCGTCACCGCGGTGTCCTCGGTGCTGTGCGCTGCAGCCTGCCCAACAAAGCGCTGGATACCGTATGCTGCACTTGTGCGGATGGAGTACTCTTCCTGGTCTTGCGTGAAAAAGACGAGGTTATACAAAATCGGCCGCCACTGGTGAGGCGACAACTTGGCATGGAGATCCTCGTTCAGCCGAGAGAACGCGCCAAAGCGGCGGTCAAAGTCGGGCTCGTCCATGCGCTTGGCCGAGTAGGCATTGGTCTCGTCCAGCAGGTCGGCCACAACCGAAAGCATCTCGAGGTCGAATCCAGCAAGTTGGCGAAACACAAACAGCAGCTTGGCACGCGCTTCCCGTGTGCTGAGTGTTGCAAACAGCTGGCACACTGTCAAAAAGTATGCCGAGCTGGTCACATGGACCGCCTGCATCGACGGCAGCAGAGGCAAAAAGTCGCCGAGGATCTGGAGGATCTCCGACTTGGTTGATTCTGGCACGGCCTTGGTGGGCCGCTTGAGGAACGGTGTCATCATTCCAACCAAAGCTTCGGCATTGTGGGACTCGACCACAAACGGCGAGAGACGCGACAGGATGCGGATGATGCGTGTCGGGATGTTGTCGCCAACCAGTCTGGCGGGCCGTCCAGTGCGGTTGTAGCTGCTCTCCAGCGAGGCCGCCAGCGCATGCTCCAGAGCGTGCAGCAAGTGCGACATGTGCGGAAGCAGCGATGCTTGGAGGATACCGCCGTCTGCCCGCTGCAGATGCAGATCCTGGATCGACTCGATGATGCTCAGAACCGCAGCAATGACAGAGTCTTGGACCTTCTTGGCGGACAAGAGCGAGAGCACCGCGGGCACAAGGCTAGCGTTGTAGGCTGTCAAGTACATGACATACTTTACATTCTTGGACCATGCCACGATCAGATCGAGGAGTGCACTGGGTGCCTGGGTGTTTTCGGTGTGGAATTTGGGCAGGCGGTGGTCAATGTACGATGTGAACAGCGTCGGCAGGTACGGCGAAAAGTCAAAGTCGACGGTGATGCTGAAGAGCAGGGCGAGACGCTTGATGCAGTGGAGGCGGACCTCGCGGTACTGCGTAACCTCATGGCCCTGGATCAGCGACACGCCTTGCGCCTGATCTCTGACCGCCTCCTGCAGCACCTTTTCCGCATAGTGGCAAAGGTACAGAATGGTCTTGAGGATCTGGGGCAAAAAGGGCACGACCAGCGATCGCAGCTGCTTGATGAGGTCCTCGAGCACCGACAGGAAACCGACTTGCTTCTTTGGGCTGGAGAGAGCCGGATAGGGCAGGCTGTCGACAATAGCCAACGCTGCGCTCTCTCCTGCTCCGGACGGCTGGTCTGGCTGGGCGAGAATCGCGCCAAACGGCTCGAGCATCAAATCGACAATGTACTTGCGCTCCGAGTCGTGAACTCCAGCCAGGAACGCAAAGATGGCCGTGCGGCGCGCACGAAGGCCGGATTGGACGCGTTCCGGCCACGCTTGCTAATCAGCTTGCCGTACAGGATACGGGCAATGACCTCCATGAGCATGGGCTGATCAACCGTCTTGACGGACGCGCGGATCTGCTCAATGTCCAATGAAGACAGATGGTCCCGGAACTTGTCGTCTTGCACAAGGCTCTTGAGGTTCTCGGCATAGGCCGTCACGCCAGGGTACTTCCATGCAAGAATGCACTCGAGCGAGCGGAGCTGCAACTTGGCATCGCCGTTGGCAAGCAGCTGGTTGAGCACCTTGAACAGCTCGTCTGCGCGTGCAAGCTTGGCCGGCTTGCGGGCTTTGGCGAACATGGCCAGGTACTCGAGAATGGTGACACGAGCATGGCGCGTAGCCAGATCGCCTGCATCGGCCTCTGCATCTGCAACGCGCGACGTCGGCACATCGGTAGCCTCGTCATCGGCTGCAGCTCCTTGAGCATCCTCAGCCTGCTCGTCTGCAGAGCCTGCCTCCACGTCGGTGATTGTCTTGTCAACTTCGTCCAGTGGCTCAAAAACGCCAGTCGATGCTTCAAACTCGTCGTGGAACATGGCAAGGAATCCTGGGACAATCTCCTTGGAGTGCTTCTCGATCATGCTGGGCAGCTCGCCAAGGGTGCGGATCAGCAAACAGTAAATGTTTGTTGTGTCGATGCGTGGCTGGCTTGGCGTTACAAGCTGTTACAGCGGGGCAGGTGAGTGACAAGGGTTTGCAGACACCATCATCCAGGTGAGTGGCATGGATGATCAGCAAACACACCTCGGCAAACGTGTAGGCCAGGTACACAGATGGCGCGACATAGCGAACACGTGTTTCGGACCAAGCCTTGGCGAAGCTGTTGAGGTTCGGGCACTCGAACGAGTTCTTGCCAAACGCGTTCGGGGCGGAAGAGGCAGCAGTCGAATGACTGGGCGTGGAGCCAGCGGCACTGCCATCCGACTTGAGCAAGGCGGCATCGCTGGCGACAAAGTGGAAGCTGGGCTTTTCCAGGTCCTTGGCATCCGTCGAAATGAACCGGAAGTGCTTCGAGACAACCGCCCAGAACGACGATGGATCCGTGTTGGCAACGACAACCAGACTCTTGGTCGCCTCTGGCCAGAGCGGGGCAAAGTTGACCGAGAAGAGCGCACACAAAAAGCGGACAGCAACCGTGTCGTACAGAGGGGGAAGCGTCCTTGAGCCAACCAGCGTGTCAATGCGGCGCAAATGGATGATCTTTTCGCGAGACATCTCGACGGTGTTCGGAAGGCGCTCCAAGTCAAGGCAGGTCTGCAGGATCGGGCACGGGCCGTGCAGACTGACATCCTTGACTGGACGCAGCGGGATCTGTTTGAAAGTCGACAAGATGCGCAGCGTGTGGAGACGGATAGGCGCCAAGACGGAGCCGATGTTGGCCTCCAGCTGCTCAAAGACGGGCACGAGGGCAGTCTGGGACAGCAGGTCGTCTGCCTCGCTGCCGCCGTTGGACGCGACCGCCTCGACAAACGTGGCGATTCCGTCAAGCAGAGCAGTGTTTGTTCCAGCGACGGCGAGAAGCTTGCCCATGACAAGGGGCCACAGAGCCGTGAGCGGGGAATCGGTTCTGCGTGCTCTCCATGAAAGGGAAGACAGCGCCGCACCAATCAGCGACTTGAGCACTTCGTTGCGATCGCCGTGCAGAGGGCCTTTGGTGTAGACGATGGCAGCCGTGGTGGTCTTTTGCGACTCAATCTCGGCAAACACGGTCTGGATGAGCTTCTCGAGAACAGACGTGACGTCCAGTTCAGACGTGGACACGTAGGCTGTCGCCATGATGGACGAAAACAGCAGCGAGACCTGGGCGGCATCCTGGACAATGAGGATGGCAGAGTTGGTGACGATCAGCAACCCGACCATCAGTGCAAATGCAAACAGTGCCCCCGACAAACCTGTTTCTTCTGCGAAGCGTGCTTGGAAAAGGATGCTGCGCCAATGTAGTCCACAATGGCACCGGGGATGTCGACTGTGAAGCCTTTGCTTGCTGCAACAGGGACGGCCTGCTTGTTGTTGAAGATGTCCGTCGCGGCGAATCGAAGCAGACCGCGATTGTCCTTGAGGGCCTGCGGAACGCTCTCCATCATGTTCTCGATGCCATTGGCAAAGATGGTTGCCAGGAACAGCATGCAACGCTCTGGATCGCTGCTCCAGACGTGCTGCACGTATCCAAACACATACGCCAAGATAAACTTGGCAAAGTACTTGTAGGAGCGTGCTGCGAGGATGCCGAAGAAGGTGAAGACGAGCTCAGTGTCGCTGGCCCGACAGAAGGCCTCGAGCGAAGCCTTTGCACACAACAATGCGTGCTCCAGGCCAGACACTTCGAGCAGAGCTGCAAACAGCTTGACAAACGCAAGACGCGTCTGGTGTGGCGCATCTTGGCTATTGATGACGACGGTGCACAGCTTGGTGGAGACGGCAAACAAGGTCTCGTGCTTGTCGATGCGCGACCCCTTGCGGAGTCCGACCCAGACCGTCATCAGCGACGTGGCATGCGTCAGCGACGAAAACAGCGCCGGTCTGTCAGACGGCTCTGCGCGTGCCAAACGGTCTGCAGTCGAGTCCACCAGGGCGGTCACGACCTCCCAAAGACCGGACATTGTCTCGCGTGTTCCATAGTGGCCCGTGATGATCAGCAGTCTCTGTGCCATCTGCACCGGCGAGTCTGTCAAGCAGGAAACATGCTGTCAGCGTCCAGATTCTGCACGACAAGCAACAATCGCGCTAGCCATGGCAAGAGAGAGGCGAGCGGTGGCATACCGTTGTTGTGTTTGATAGAAAGCTCAATGGACAACTCGAGGGTGTTCTGCAAGATGACGGGGCTCTTGGAGTGGAAGGCGGACTTGACTTGCTGTGAAAAGCCAGGGTTGCAAGCAAGATGTGTTGGTGGCAGCGATCATGCGACATTGGGCAAGGGAGCGCAAGACAAACCTTGATGGTCTCAAAGAAGACCAAGCTGATGCTCTCCTGGTACTCGCGGCTGTTGTGCTCGAACAGAGAGTTGAGAATGAAGGCGAATGCTTCTCTTTGGCGTTTGGAGTCATGGATCTTGCGAAGGAGGAAGCCAAACGACTCTGCGGCAAACGTGCGCACAAAGAGCTTGGGATGGCGAAAGACTGGGATCAACAGACTTGCGATGGTTGGGGCGGGCACTGGTCAGCAACCATGCGGTCGGCAGAAAGAGCGGCAAGAGCTGACCGCGTCCGTGGCTGCTCACCTGAACGTGCCTCGATGTCCTTTCGCAGCTGCATCGAAAGATACTTGAACAGGTACGCCATGGTGTTGAAGGATGCCTGCAAGACCGAATCCATGTGCACCGGAGACCAGCGTTAGTTGCTGGATGCCAGACACAAGTTGCCGATCCATTCAGCGAAGCTGAAGCTGCGCGGACGATACCTCGAGAATTTCGGGCTGGTGGTGCCGCCCACCAAGCGGCGATACGCTCAAAGAGCGCGGGAAAGTGCGGATACAGCACATCCTGGAGATCCTTGGCCAGAGCCGTGACGAGGCTTTGGTTCAACCATTTCAGCGCGTCAGTAGCCAGCCGCGCGGCGAGGCGGCGACGGCAACGAAGCGGCCCAGCCACGGACGCACCTCAGGATGGGCTGGATGGCCAGACTGCCAGGCACGGCAAGGTGGCGCTGGATGATGGCGCAGATCTGCGTCTTGTGGTACAGGATCTGCGACAGCGACCCGGTGATGGGAGTGATCTCGCGCGTAAAGAGGGTGAAGTGGGTGGTGCAGTTGAGCTCTGCCCACTCGAGCATGGCGTCGCGAAAGTACGATTCCACATCCTGCGCAGGCAATGGGCGGCCGGGCGGTTTGTTGGTTTGTATGTTGGATGGACGGTTTGTTGGTTTGTATGTTGGTCGGTCGGATGGTCGGTTTGTATGTTGGTCGGTCAGTTGGCTGTTTTGTTGGTCGCCAGCAAGGAGCCATGGACAGCGGCTAGACTGGCAGACTGGCAGACAAACAGCCAGCCGGCAGACAGCCAGACGCATGGACGCACGCACAGACGCATGCACGGATGCATGCACGGCAAGCAGGCAACGTACGTCGTTGGCGTCTGCCTGCTTGACGACCCTGTGGATGGCATCAACCTTGATGAGCTCGATGCGGTCGTTGAACGACGAGAACTGGCGGCAAGTGTCAGTCTTGGATCAGCAGCCACGCAGCACGCAGCCATGCAGACGCAGACACGCAGCCACCTTGAAGCGGTTCGATCCGCCCTTGACGTTGAGCTGCTTGACTTGCACTGAATCCATCGCTGCTGCAACTGCGCTGTTCGGGTCGCTCGCTCGCTGCTCGCTCGTTCTTGCGCTGGCGCTGGCGCTTTGTCGGATGCGGTTCAAAAAAAAAATATTCATTGCGCGCGGCCGTCGATCAAAACCGGCTGCTGCGGTGGAGGCGGCTGCGCATCGAATGCGGATGCTGCTCGCGGTACCGTCTGAACGACTCGCGCAGATGCTCCGGCCGGATCGCGGTGCTTGCAGGCTCTCCAAGCTCCTCCATGTACTCGAGCGCTGCGTGGCACATGGAGGTCTGCAACGGTTAGCGTCCACACAGAGCACGGCCGTTGGTTCATGACTTGCCTCCTTCCACAATGTCGCCAACAAAGAGCTTGGCGCATCCACCAACCACAATGCCAATCGACGCTGGCACGATGCCGCCCACAATCGTCTGCACCATCTGGTGCACGGCGAGCAGCACGCCGCACCCGCGAGTGTCTGCTGTATCAGTCCATCGCGTGGCCCAGCCACCCAACAGCATATAAAGGGCCGCGTTGCCTTGCGGCTCGTGCCTCGATCCTCCCCCACCTTTCGCACAGCTGCTTTGGGCAGGTGCGCGCGACGATATGCCTCGTAGCGGTGCAGCTGCTCCTCATCAAACGTGTCCAGCAATGCTCTGTGGGCCATGGCATCGTTCAGCTCCAGCCTGCCCATACAACAAGGCCCGGCACCTTGCGAGATCCGCCGCTAATCTCCAGCATCACGAGGGCGACAGTCTCGAGGATCGACGGTGGGTCTGCGACGCCGAGCATCGGCCAGCCTCCTCCTGCACACGGATGGCTCCATGGCCGACTTGCCTTATGGCCTCTCGGTCCTCTTCGGTCGTCATCGGGCCCTGGTACAGCTGCTCGTCAGCATCGTCATCGTCGTCGTCGCCTTCATCCTCGGCACCTGGGCCTGGGCTCCTGCTGCGCCTGCTGCCCCTGCTGCTCCTGCCGGACCGCCGCTTCCATCGGCTGCTGCCCCTGCACCAGAAAGCCCTGCCGCGCCGGCCAGGCCGCTCTGCATTGCAGCGCCTCTTGCCTCGGCTGCTGCTGCATCGCTGCCGCCCGCCAGCAGCGACATCGGATCCAGCATCGCGGGGTTCTGCACTGGCGCACCAATGCCGGCCAGCGAGAGACCGCCAGTCACCGAGGCAACGGCCGCAGCTGCGGCTGTCATGGGTGCTCCACGGCCACGGCCCCGTCCGCGGCCCCGTCCGCTTCCTGGCGGCCTGCCTCTTGGACGCTTCGCAACCACCTCGCCAGGATCGTTGATCGCTGTTCGACGCATCCAACTTCCCGGCAACCTTGCAACGTCCGTTCGACGCTTGCTAGTTGCTGGCTAGTTGCTTTCGACGCTTGCTAGTTGCTTGCTAGTTGCTGGCTCGCCACTGACTGCCGGCAACGCACGGCGGCCCTTGACTGGACAGGCAATGGTGACGAGGCCGCTGCCTGCCGTGGTGACCAAGTACAAGACCGTGTTTGGCAGCGCCGAGACCAGAGAGCTGCGCGGGCATGGCGACAAGGTGAACGGCATCGGATGGAACTGCGAGGGCCGACGGGCAGCATCAAGCTCGGCAGACAAGAGCGTGCGGGTGTGGAGCCTCGAGCGCATGGTGGGTGCTCCGCATCACACCCCATCGCACCGCACCGCATCTTGTCTCCTTCATGGGCACCAGACGGCTGCGATTCGCATCTCGCGGCACTGACAGGTTGTGCCATGCTGTGCATCGGCCCATGCACCAGTCGTCGGCAGCAGAACTACGTGGCCATCAGGGCGTTGTCCAGCAGCTGGTGTGGGATCCCACGCATCCGGACAAGCTGGCAACGGCATCGGTGGATCGGACGGTGCGTGTGTGGGATGTGCGAGGTGGGCCGCTTGCTGGGCGAGCACGCGTTGGATGCTGAGCGGCGGTGGTCTACATGCAGACCGTCGAGATCCTTGCCATGGCCTGTTGTGCTGACGGCCGGCCGGCGTGCACCTGCAATATGGCGGCCTGTTGCAACGCGACCAGCACCGCGAGCGGCCGCGCAGTCTATTTCCACAAAGGGCGAGAACCTCAACATTTCATGGAGTCCAGATGGCCACCACATTGCTGTTGGCAACAAGGTCGGGACACGTGCCATATGTGCATGCTCCGTGGGCGTTGCTGGCCATGGATGGGCCGAGTGTGCTGACCGGCTGGCTTTTGCATCGAACGGTACTTACAGGACGATCTCATATCCTTTATTGATGTGCGCGGTGGCACTGGAGCAGATGACAAGAAGCCGTTCATCTGGCATACCATGCCCAACGAGACTGAGGTGGATGAGGATGGACAGCGCGTGGCCTGCTTGCATGCTTATGATGGACAGACTGGGCACTTGATTGCCGGTGCCCACAAACGCAATGCACCTCGCTCAATGCTGTCTCGTCTGTGCTTTTGGCGAGCAGATCAACGAAATCAGCTGGAACTATGCCGGTGACCTCTTTTTCTTGACAACTGGCGAGGGCACCGTGAGGATTGTCGAGTTTCCGTCGTTCAAGCACGTGTACAACCTGGCTGCACACACAGCCAACACGTTTTGCATCGACTTTGATCCACGGGGGAGATTCTTTGCCACGGGCAGCAACGATGCCACCGTGACGGTCTGGGAAATGGACACGTTTGCAAGCGTGCAGACGATGGAGCGGCTCGAGTGCGTATTTCGTGGCAGGCGTTGCCGCTTTGTTTTCGGGTTGGCCGCATTCGCCATCCGCCTACTCTAACACTGCCCTTTCCAACGCCATCCTGTCCATCTCCCTGCGGCCGTCGTGGCCGTCACTGCTTCAACTCTGCAGTAACCAGATCCGGACGATATCCTTTAGTCACGACGGCGAGTTTATTGCTTCGGGGTCAGAAGACAAGTGCATTGACATTGTAAGGAGCAACTTGTTGTATTGGTCACATTGAACAAAGCCGATGCATGCCCACTGACTGGCTGACTGGTGGATGAATGGCTGTGGTGATTGTTGTGGTGACGGTGTCCATCAGGCACATGCAGAGACGGGTGAATTGGTGTATTCGGTCAAAACAACGGCGGCCCTCAACGCCGTGGCATGGCACCCAAACAAACACCTGCTTCTGTACGCGACTGACGAGTCCAACCACAACACGCGGTCATCGGGCCTCCAGATCTTTGGCTTTTCGCGAGGGTCAGGCTAAGCAGCAGCATCGCTGTCTGGGCTGTGCTCATGCTCATGGATCTGATGACGTTCGATGTCAACCTCGTTGGCCGCTAGCCGTTCTTTAGACCGCGGCATCAGACTTTATGATATGGCGGTTGGGTGCCAGACACACCTCTGGGACGAAGCACGACGGAAGCAATGAAGGTTGGCATGTCAACAACAGACCAGCTGTGGAGACCTGCAGTTTGTGTGGGCGGAAACGCAGCTGGCCGCTATGGCAAGCGAAGATCGCAACAGCAGCGTGTGCATGGATGGCCCACCTCGGAATCCATCCAGGAGCACGACCTGGATGCCGGCCTGCTCGAGCAGCTCGACGCCCGTGCAGTTTTGGACGAGATCGGGCGGCTCGCGGACGCCCACAACGACCCTTGCGACGCGGGCGTCGATCAGCCGCTGGACGCACGGGACGTTCCCCGACAGCCGCAGACTGCACGGCTCCATGGTCGTGTACATGGTTGCGCCAGGCACGAGCGGCGCCTTGTCGGTGCCGGCGACCTTGAGCAGACAGACCTGCTCGGCGTGAGTGTTGCCCGCAAGCTCGCGCGAGAAGCCGGTGGACAGCACCGACGAGCCGTCGGCCGCGACCAGCACGGCGCCGACGCAGTAAGCCGCCTCTGCGGGCACCGACTTGCCCGCCTCTGCGACGGCAAGATCCATGAGCCGCCGCTCTGTTGCTGTGCCCTGCACCATGCCGGCCCTCGTCACGCTGCTTGCCGCGACTCGGCTGAAGATCGCTCGCGAGATCGCAACAGCAAGGCAAGGGTCTGGCTGGCTGGCTGGCTGGCTGGCTGTTGTCGGGCTGCTGCTGCTGGAACGGCCGCCGCTGCTGCAAAGCCGCCCGCCCCGCCCCGCCCCGCCCCGCCCCGCCTGCTGACACCCGCCTCCTGCATCCCGCACAGACCCTACGCCGCCGCCCGCACCCGCACCCGCCTGCCATGCCCGTGACGCTCAACGTCCCCACCAACGTGGTCGTCCACCCCCTTGTCCTGCTGTCCGTCGTGGACCACTTCAACCGTGTCGCCAAGAACACCAAGAAGCGTGTCGTCGGCGTCCTGCTTGGGCAGCACGTCGGCGACCAGGTCAACGTTGCCAACAGCTATGCCCGTACGTCTGCCTTCCAACCGTCTGCCCATCTTGCCGGTCCATGCCAATGGCCTTTGGCTTGCATGCTTGCCTGAATGCCTCCTGCTCCTGTGCCACGTTGCCATGCTATGCCGTGACTTGCAAGCGACTCATCTGGGCATGCATTGCTTTGCTGGCTTGGCTTTACAGTGCCCTTTGAGGAGGACGAAAAGGATCCCTCGGTCTGGTTCCTGGATCACAACTACCACGAGGCCATGTACGAGATGTTCAAGAAGATCAACGGTGCGCTGACGCTGACAGAGAGGACCTTGATTGCGCTTGGCTGGGATCTCGCTCAGAGCTGCCCTGCATGCTCGGCACACTGACTCTGCACGCTCCATTCCGCCAATCACTCCCGACACACTCATCTTGGCCAACATACAACTGGCCACACCACCAGCACGCGAGAAGATGGTCGGCTGGTACCACAGCGGACCCAAGCTCCGCCCTTCTGACCTCGAAATCAACGAGCTGTTCAAGCGCTACACGCCCAACCCTGCGCTTGTGATCATTGATGTGCAGCCAACCGACCTTGGCATTCCCACAGACGCCTATTTTGCTGTTGAGGAGATCCACGATGTACGTTGCTTGCGCACTCTCGAGACTGGATGCGATGGACGCGTGTTGGACGTACATACGATGGTGCTGTGCTTTGGAGGGTGCCAGCGGTACTCACACTTGCGTGGAATTGGATGGCATGGACACGACCCAACGACTGTGAACCGGATGCTTGGATGTATAGGACGGTACTGCCACAACCAAGACATTCCTGCACGTTCCATCGTCTATCGAGGCGGAGGAGGCAGAGGAGATTGGCGTGGAGCACTTGCTCCGCGACATCAAGGACACGTCCGTTGGCACGCTTTCGACGCAGATCACCAATCAGATCAACTCGCTCAAGGGCCTCCACGTCCACCTACAAGAGATCCGCGCGTATCTGGACAAGGTTCTGGCGGGCACGCTGCCCGTGAACCACCAGGTCATTTACAACCTGCAGGACATCTTCAACCTGCTGCCCAACCTGCAGGTCCCGGAGACAGTCAAGTCGTTTGCCGTCAAGACCAACGACGAGCTGCTTGTCATTTACCTGTCATCGCTCATCCGTGCGGTGATTGCGCTCCACAACCTCATTGAGAACAAGGTCATGCTCCGCGACCTCGAGAAGAAGGAAGAGGGCGGCGACGCTGCTGACGACAAGACCAAGGCAGCCGACAAGAAGGACGCTAAGGAGACTGCTGCTGCTGCTGCCGCGGATGCCAAGGAGGGCGACAAGGGATCCTTGCCCAAGTAGTCGGCGGATCCTGACATACCACCATTGAGCGATGAGATCCAATGAACTGTATTGGACTCGCCTTCACACGCCGAAACGAGCATTTAGATGAGCGAGTGAGTCTCTCCCATAGCGGCTGCCTGGACGGCCAGCCGGATATGCCAACCTCTGCCAGAGTGCATGGCAGCATGTGTGGGCGTGCCCGAGAGTCTAGCGGTCTAACGTCTGGTGCTGCCATGGACAGCTTCGACAAGCGCCAAGTGAGAGCCATGATAGACGACAAGCTTGCCCGGACGGGCGAGAAGGACAAGTGCGTCAAGTGGCCGAGTGGCCGAGTGGCTCTGTGCCGGCTGTCGTTGGCTGGCATGCCGGCCACTTGCCATGGCTGCTCGCGGTGGTGCAGGCGGGAGCCGATGGTGCTGGAGGCGGCAGGCTGACAGCAGCATGATGCCACAGGCTCAAGGAGTATCTGAGGCTGCGGTTGGTCGAGTGTGGATGGCGCGACGACCTCAAGGCACACTGCAAAGGTGCCATTGAGGATGATGATGCCATGCATGCATGCATCACTGGGCACGGTGCAGATGCAAGTACTGAGTGGCTGTGGCTCGGCAGAGGTTGTCCGCGCCAAAGGAACAGAAAACATCACAGTCGAGGAGCTGATCCAAGACATTTCGCCAAAGGCACGAGGTAACCAAACGATCGTGTCCCTGTCCATCTCTCCTTTGGCGATGCTCTGGGCATGCTTGCTGAGACTGGCAACACGCTCCCACAACTGGACATGCGGGGTGGCTTGCAGCCATGGTTCCAGACGCGATCAAGGCCGATCTGCTGAGCCGCATCCGCAAGTTTCTGCAAGAAAATGAATCCTGAGACGGGTCTTGTCTCGATATGCTCCCAGATGTGCACGTTGCGCCATCGGCTCGTTGAGTCTCCCGGTCGCAATTGACTGGCGTCAGTGTGGATTGATTCATTTGACTGCTGGTGTTGGTGTGTGCAGCAGGGCCCCTGCTCGCGTTGAAGCTGCGCAAACCCGCATTGTTGCCGTGTCTGCTGGCTGCGCGAGCACAGTCTGCAAGATGGCGGATGCCGGGTCGACTAGTGATGGTGGTCAGAGTGCTTTTGCTGGAAACGAAGTCCGCAGTAGCCTGGCAACAGCAAAGGAAAAGACACGGATTAATGGGCCATGCATGGGATCGAGCGAGACACTGCAGGGAAGCGGCAGTCCAACTCTTTCATCGCTCTTACCGCAGGACATGGGCTGGTCCTTGTCCTGCCAACGCAAAACGAGTGTGAGCACGCGAGGGTGACTACAGCAGGCAAGAATAGATCAGCACGCGATGCAATGCATGCAGCAACTTACGAGGTTGATGTACACCTTGGGGTGGCCAAGAGCACCGCCGCCTGCAGCAAGATGGCCAGCCGAGTCAGACAAGTGGTGATTCTGCAGGACAGGCTCGCGTCAACAGCCGACCAACCTCCGTCACACGAGACGCGACGGGCCTCGACCCACTTGATGGGCACAGCCTGGATGAGCTCCTGGGCAGACGGAGGGTTTGGCTGCAATCGGATCGAGTCGAGGTGGCAGGCCAGACGCTGTGTTAGCGGTTGCGTCCGTCGCGATATCGAAGCAATCTCTTGGCAGGACAAGTCTCACCTGCAGATCCCAGTTGGTCTGCTCAAAGCTGGCGTTGATAGAGGACACACCGGTGGTTGCGAAGCGCATGTCAGTGTCAGCACGGTCTGCGTAGCAACAGCCGCCATGCCTCGCTGTCCTCCAAGGCCAACAGGCAAGACGAATGGCTCGCCAAGCCGTGATGCAGACTGTGAGGAGGCCATTCCAGCGCATGCTGCCGACTGGCGGCACGGCGGCAGTCTACACCCTCAGTATGGTCGACTTGCTGCATGTCTGCCTGTCTGTCTGACTGCCTGTCCGCCTCTGTCTGTCTGCCACCGTCTGCCTGCCTCTGTCTGCCTGTCTGTTGAACCAACAGCGCACCTTCCCTCGTCTGATTGTGATGCTGCAAGAGTGTGCAAAAGAGCGGCACACAAGGACACTCACCGAGGGCCAGTGGTTGCGGCCTGCTTGGCTTTTTGGCTGGGGCTCCATGTGGTCGCACGGTTGGACGCCTGCGGCACCACTGCCGCAGCCTTGTCTGCCGCCGACGACATGGCTCTCGCCAGCGTCACGCTGCGGCTGCTAGTGGCTGCAAGTCTGGTCACTGTGCGAAGCATCTTGATGGATTGTTGGGAGAGTTGTATTGACGAGTTGCATATGGAAAGGAGGCAGGCAGGTGCTGGTGGCAGGTGCAGGGTGGAGGAGAGCGATCGCCGCAGACGCTATGCAGAAATGTCAACGACGCCCTCGCTGCGCAGCAGCTCCAGCTGTTTCCGGCCCCTCCTGACCAAGTACTCGATGGTGCCAAAGTCTCGCCGTGAAACGGTTGCTGCGTCATGGCGAAACTGGCTGGTGATTCTGGCCTTGAATCGGCCCTGTGCCTCCTGAATGGGTTGATGGGTTGATGTGTTGAGGGATGGATGGACGGACGGGTGAGATGTCCATGTTCCTGTCCAGCGTCAGTCGCTCTTCAGCCGAGGATGGGCAGGCGTCCTGCACTTGCCTGCGGCTTGGTCTGAACGGCGCGAAGAAAGTCCTTGTACAGCGCCAGCACCTCTCGTTGCAGCCCTGTCCGTGCCATGTTGTTGTGGATGATGTTGGCGTGAGTCGAAGAAGGCGTGAATGGCGATCGCCGTGGCTCGATCCAGCGCACAGTGGAACACGAGATCGTCGACAGTCGCTCGCATCACAGCGCCGATGCTGCCGAGCCCATCCTGCAGCACAAACACATCTGCCGACATTGGAAGACGCTTGTGAGATGGCCATGCCATGCGTGTGCATTTACACGCCAACAGCATTCTCTGTTAGCCGTTCGTGGCACGCACCATGCAGGGATAGCCCGCCTTGCTGCTCGGTGCACATGGACATGAGGCGGACCCAGCCATCGCTGCTTCCAATAACCGTGGGCTCCGTTGCAGCATTTACAGCCTGCATGACGCGGCGGCGAACAACATCCATCTGTGCAGGCGATCGGGCTGAAGTGATTGCTTGTGCCTCGTCTGCACTGCACACTGGATGGATGCTCAGGCTGAGTGCATCCATTATTGAGCGGGTCTCGTGTCTCACGCGATCCTGCAGCTGGACAAAGCGTCGCACCGACGCTGGCGGGTCATCCTTGCTGACATGGACAAACAGAACCACGCTGACGTGCTGTGGCGCACACTGGCGCAGACTGCAGGATAGTTGCACGGCACACGGTGAGCCGGTCCGCCCAACGGCCGTTCAGCCTCTGCCGCAACTCCGTGATGGATTCCGTTCAAGCATTCACAGCATGCCCTTCCAATGCACGGCATGCATGGCAGATGCACCTTGCAACGAGCCGGGCCAGATCGTGGCTCGAAGCGTCCGCTTGTATGTGCATTGCGGTGAATGAGCCCTCGTCGGTCTGCGAGAGACGTGCGCGATGGTGGAAGGGCATGGTGCTGCAGAGGGCTGATCGCGTGCCAAGTCGCATGCACGGTGCGCAAAGTCGGCGACTGCTTCGATCCACTCTGCCCGCAATCCGCAAGGACCCAAGGGAAAGCATCCAATGAGGCATCCAATGAGGCATCCAATGAGGCATCCAATGAGGCATCCACGCCAGATCCGTATGTGCATGTGTGTGCCACGCCGTTCATTTATGCATTGCTCCGACGGTGGCAGCGTCATCTGGCCGGCCAAGGCCACAGCCACGATGCCCAGGTGGCTGCAGATGCAGGCGCCTTTGTGCTTGCCGCCTTTGGCCCCACAAACTTGTCCATGCACTCCTTGTATGCCTTGAGATGCTCAGAGCACTTGGCCAGAGAGTCGCGGGCTGCGTCTGGGTTCTGTGCGGTGCCGGAACAAAGCGTCAGCAGCAAGCCGGAACAAAGCAAGCAGCAGCAAGCCAGCAGCCCGTGCATCGAGCACGGCAGGCAGACAACGCACGCCGTTGTGGACAGACTCTGTCTCGAAGCACGCAAAGAACGTCTCGGCGGGCACGGTGCACTTTTTCAGCTTGAGCGGAAAGTACGGTGGCAGCACCTGGTCGACGGCCTCGTGCTGTTGCTGCTGCTGCTGCTGTTCGGCCTGCTGGACTTGGGCCGCCATTCCAGATCTTGCAATAGCCAAAATGCGGCTGCAATTGATTTCAAATGCGGATGCAATGTCAAATATCGACGGGATTTCGCATTTTCGGCTGGTTCCCCCACGCTCCGTTTGGAAATCGATTTGTACGTGTGCGCGAGTCTGCGCTGCTGGGCTTGGCTGGCTGGCTTGCAGGGCTGGCCTGGCCTGGCAGCGAACCCATCCCATCCCATCCCATCCGAGGGTGCAGACAATACTAACCCAGCGTGCATCCTACAGTTACGTTTCCGGAAACCCTACAGCCATGTCCAAGGTCCCTGCCGTTCTCGCCCCCACCGAGGCTGACATTCAGCTCCTCCTCGCCGCCCAGGTGTGTGTGTGGAATCGTTGAAATCGAGTCGCCACTCGATTCTGGCTGCACACGAGCACCGGCTGCGCGCAGAACCGTGCACGGCTGGTGTGCGCTGGCGTGCGCCGGTGTGCGGTGCGGCGCTGTGCATCGTCCATTGGAGCCCGCTGCACTGCAGCAGCATGAGCGGGGCTGCCTTCTGCGTTTGCTGCCAGCTGGCGGGCGTGCGTGTGGGTTGAATGCAGCGTGCTGACGCCTTGAATGGGACAGTCGCACATCGGCACCAAGAACAGCGAGGTGCAGATGCAGCCCTACATCTGGAAGCGCCGTGCCGACGGCATCAACGTGATCAACGTTGGCAAGACCTGGGAGAAGCTCGTGCTTGCTGCCCGCATCATCGCCGCCATCGAGAACCCCGCCGATGTCTGTGTCATCTCGGCCCGCCCCTACGGCCAGCGCGCTGCCCTCAAGTTCGCCCAGTACACTGGTGCCCAGGCCATCGCCGGCCGCTTCACCCCCGGTACCTTCACCAACTACATCACCCGCTCGTTCCGCGAGCCCCGCCTGATCATCGTCACGGACCCCCGCACTGACCACCAGGCCATCAAGGAGGCCTCGTACGTCAACATCCCCGTGATCGCCTTTGCCGACACCGACTCTCCCCTCAAGTTTGTCGATGTTGCCATCCCCTCGAACAACAAGGGCAAGCACGCCATCGGTCTCGGCTGGTACCTCCTCACCCGCGAGGTCCTCCGTCTCCGCGGCTCGCTCCCCCGCGCTCTCCCCTGGGACATCATGGTCGACATGTTCTTCTACCGCGACCCCGAGGAGGCTGAGAAGGAGGCTGCCGAGGCTGCCGCTGAGAAGGCTTTCGGCGGTGAGGCTGGCAACGAGTGGGCCGCCACCAACGAGGACGGCGCTGCCGCTCTCGAGTGGGAGGCCTCTGGCCCCGGTGTTGCCGGTGTCGCTGCCCTCGCTTCGGCTGCCAACGAGACCGACGAGTGGGGTGCTGCTGCCGAGTCCACCGAGTGGACCGAGCCCGCTGCTGCCGCCACCACCTGGTAAATGCGCTGCGATCGGACGCGTCTCGTTTGACGCGGCTCTCTTGTTCCTGCGGCAATGAAGTCTGTTTCATTTGCACCATTAGGTTGTGTTTTTTTTTACAGTCGCGTCTCAATTCATGCCGGTCTGCATTCAACGCTCGCGTCGTGTCTCAGCGAGCCACGTATAGGATCATGCTCACTTGTGCAGTCGCTTAATGTCGCTTTGGATCACGCCCATCTCCTCGAGAAGCCGCGCATACGTGTCGACAATGCTCTGAAACTCTGAGCCCAAGTTGCCATACTTGCTCAGCTCGGATCTGAGGTGTCTGGCTTGAGCGCTGATCTGTGCGTTGGCGTGGACAAGCGCATCACTATATTGGCCCGCGGAAAAGTGCACAGCCAGCGAGAGGCACCGCTGGTTAGTCGCCCCGCCTCACATATGGCCCGTGGCACACAATCAAGCAAAGCAATCCAACACACCGTGCGAGACAGATATCAGACGCCATGGGGCTCTGGTCAATCGCCGAGAGAAGGTCCAGCTGCAAGCATCTGCACCGCAACACGTCAGCATCCTGCCCAAAGCCCAGCGAGCCCAGCGCAGATGCCTACTCGATCTTGAGTCTTGTGTTGGTGAGCACCGTGTCCATGTAAGTCGCAAACGCGGCGTGTTTCGCAGGCTCGGTATCGCCGCAGAAGCGCACTGGTCCACGACACAAGAGTGTGCATGGCCGCCTCTTGGTCCGCAAGGGCGGCTTGGTACGCGTCCAGAACCTGCACATACTGCCAGAGCGTTTGCAGACGCAGCTGCTCCGTGTCTGCAAGAAGCGCAGCCACCTTGTGTGGGGCGTCTTGGACCATGGCAGGCGTGACCGCTGGACAGGCCAACAACAGACGCGGCTTGCTGTCAGCCACGATCTGCCAGATGGCTCGCGTCTCACTTGCATCAACACACACACACACACACATGGGCGTCCAACTCACCGAGCGTCTGGTCTCCGCCGTGCACAAGACGCACCAGATCGTGGCATTTGGCGAGGATGGCATCGCGAGTGCGCTTTTCAAAGGCAGACTGGACAAACGGCGAGGCGTGGCGCTCGAGATCGCTGTGGACCAGGTGCCGCCACTCGTCGGCTAAGACGCCGAGATGCGCCAGACGGGCACTGTCGTGTGCGTCGAGGTCGTCCAGAACCCGTTGCGATGTGTGCAGCCGCCACATGCTCTCGAGCGCCTGCCAGTCAATGGAGAGGAGACGGCGTCAGACGGCGTCAGACGGGTGCACTGCAAGACTGCAAGGCGTCTGCAGATGTGCGACGGCAGATGCGAGGAGCACGCAGGTCCACGCAGGTATATATAGGTCCACGCAGATCGATGCAGGAACACGCACGTTGCCCGTGTCGGCCGCCTCGAGCAGCGTGTCCTGGTCGAGCTGCAGACGGATGGCCGCCTTGGCGTGTGCAACGTCCCGGGGCGACGCCCAGCGCGACTTGAACCGGGCGTTGTCGACGGGCGCTGGCATGGGCACGGGCACGGTGCAGGTGCCGTCTAGCTCGTCGCTGCTGCTGCTGCTGCCCAGGCCGTCTTGTTCGTCAACGAGCCGCCCGCGGTGCATCGAGTTTGCCAACAAAGCGACAAACCAGCCAGCGACCACAACGACCATGTCCGACCACGCCGACAACGCCGACAACACCGTCTCGCCGCAGGCTGCCGTGCGTGCCCTGGCTTGCCTGCTGCCTTGGCTTGCCTCTTGCCCTGCGTCCTGCCGTGTCCTCGCTCGCTGACCATGCCGGACCGTGCGATTCTGTCTGCTGCTGTCACCGTCGTCTTCTCCGGAACCGTTACTGCTGCTGCTGCTGCTGCTGCTGCTGCTGCCCGCACAAGCAGGCGCCGCCCGCTGGCTTCAGCAGTGCGCTCGAAAAGGCAAAGGCCATGGCTGCCAAGTTTGCCGCCGACGCAAAGGCCGCCGGCAAAGGTGCGTCTCTGTCTGCGTCTCTGTCTGCGTCTCTGTCTGCTCGCTCCGCTCCGTTGCGCTCCGTTGCGCTGCTGCCTCGGATCTGCGCTCGCAACGCCGACGGCCTGGCGTGCGCTGCCCAGCGAGCCGTGCGCTGACCCCGCCTCTTGGCCGGCCACCTTCACTACCACTCACACCCACGCTGGCCCTTGCCCGCTCACAGCCGACGACGCCCCGGCCACTGCCCCCGCCTCGGCTCCGGCCGCGGCCCCGTCGCACGGACTCAAGCGTGCCAACGAAGACGCCGACCACGAGGCCCGCCCGCCGCCTTCGTCGGGGTACAGAAAGAACGACGAGGCGGATGCTTCGTCTGCCTCCCAGGACCACAGCCAGATGCCCCACCAGAAGCCTCCCGCCCCGCCGCAGTACCAGCAGCCTGCGATGCCCTACGGGCAGCAGCACCAGGGCGCTCCTCACTATGGCCAGCCGCCGTCCCAGTACGGCGCCATGCCCCCTGCCCCGTACGGCGCTGGTGCTGGCGGCCCTCCGTTCCCTGGCGGCGATCAGGGACGTCCCAGATTCGGTGCTGGCCAGCCTGGCGGCCCGCCCGGCTCGCACTATGGCCCTCCAGGCGGTGCTGGCAGCGACATGCGCAAGACAGTCGAGGCCGTTGTGCCTCCCGGCAAGGTATGTGGTGCTCCACATCCATCGTGGTCGCGTCTCCGTCTGATGTCCGTCGCGTCGGCTGATGCGCTGGGTTGCTCTCCTTGTGCAAACATAGGCCGGCATTGTCATTGGACGCGGTGGCGAGACGCTCAAGGGTATCGAGCGCCAGTTCAACGTTCGCGTCCAGCTTGAGCCGGGTATGGCATGTGTTGCGTGCACTGTCGCGTTGGTCATCGTGTCTGCTCACATTGTCGGGTTTGGCTTGCCCTGTTTACTGCATCGCCAGCCGGTGGCAGTCCCGACATGCAGAAGATGGCCATCATCACGGGCCACGAGCGTGACGTTGAGGAGGCTAGAAAAGCCATCCAGGACATCATCTACGGCCTACCTCGCGGAACTGGCGGCCCTGGCGGCCCCGGTGGTCCTGGAGTTCCTCCAATGGGCGCTGGCTACGGTGCGCCGTTTGGCGCAGGCGGTCCCCCGGCTCCGTATGGCAGCACAACGATCCACATTCACGTTCCATCCAACAATGGTAGGCGCATGCATGCCATGCCATGACATGGCATGACCTATCCTTGCCAGTCATGGCCGCGACTAACCTTGCGTCTGCCCGACTTTGCACTGCTTCCTGCTGCAACCGCGTCAAGTTGGTCTGATCATTGGAAAGGGCGGCGAGACCATCAAGACTCTCCAGCAGCGCTCAGGTGCGCGCATCACCGTTGCCAAGGAGCACGAGATGGAGCCCGGCTCGACTGCCCGCCTCGTAACCATCATTGGAACCGAGCAGGCCGTGGGCATCGCCCAGCACCTTGTCAATGAGGTCATCTCGCAGCATCAGTTCCAGCGTGTAAGTCTACCAGTCTATGTTGCGCCATCTTTTTCTTTTGCTACTCAGACTAACGGTTATGATTGACCCGGCAACTCAATGCAATGCCTGGACGCCTCTGGCCAACAACAGCAAGTTGCCTCGTTTGGGCCGCCTGCCGGTGGGTTCGGTCCAACTGGCATGTACTGTGAGATTGTCATGGTAAGGCTGCGGTTTGCATTAGTTGGCTCTCTTGAACGCTGCAAACACTAAACGCCATTGCAATCCTTGCCACGCTTTGCAGATCTCTGCGACCAAGGTATGCTACTCATCGTTTCCTATCCAGTTGTTTGGTGGGCCGCTTGGTGTTAACATGTTCCGTGTTGGCATGTACGGATAGGTTGGTCTGGTGATTGGCCGCGGTGGTGAGACCATCAAAGCCATCCAGAACGAATTTGGCGTCAATCTCAAGGTTGATCCAAACTCGGATGCCAACGGCGACCGTCGTGTAGCCATCTACGGTTCGTCTTTTGCACGGCTTTACACAACTGCTTGTGAAAGCCACGATCCTCTTGCTTGGGGCTGTATTGACTGACACCGTTTATCGGCCCCTTCTACTTTGGGGGCTGCTCTCTATCCCCAACAGGCACACCGGACTCGGTTGCACGTGCCAAGGAGGCTGTCTATGATCGCGCTTCGTCTGTTGTGAGTCCCTCCCCGTTCGTATGCAACACAGCCGTAGGCCATGTCGCTAACTGTGCAATCTGTCTCTTTCAGCGTGGTGCTCGGGGCCGTGACGGCGATGGATATGGTCAGCAGCAGCAGCAACAGCCGCAGCAGCAGTTTGGCTACGCATACCAGACGCCTATCGGCTACGGCGCCGATGCACAGCAGCAGCAACAAACTGGACAACCTGCGTACGACTACTCTGCCTACGGCCAGTACGACCCGGCCGCCTATGCTGCGGCTTACGGTCAGGCTGCTGCCGCCGCCGCAACAACCGCAGACGGCCAGCCGGCATACGACGCGAGCCAGTACAACTACGATCCCAAGGCTTATGCAGACTACTATGCGCAGTATGCCGCACAGTACTATGGCCAGTTCGATCCCAACGCTGCGGCCGCTGCTACCGCTGCTGGCCAACCTGGTGCACCTGCTGCGGCTGCTGCTGGTGGCGGCAGCGCTGGTGAAAAATCTGGGGCTGTGGCGGCAGGAGATGGCAGCGCTTCGGGTACGGCCAGCTCTGCAGCCCACGGTGCGAATGGCGACGCTGCCGATGCCAGCGACGCGGCAGCCAATCCAGCAGCGGAGGGCAGTGCAGCAGCCAACGGCAAGGACGGACAGGACGAGGCCAAGAACGGCTCAGAGTAAGTTGCACTCTTTTTGCAACGCCATCTTCCAGCACACATGCTTGCGCATCACCCATGAGTCTTGATTGCCGCAAGTCCATTTGTTTCATCGCCAAGTCGCTCTGCCTGCTTCTGCTTCGCCCCTGCTCTCTGCCTCGCATCTGCCTCGCATCTCTGTCTCGCATCTCTGTCTCGTATCTCTGTCCATTCGTCATGCGTTGGCTTTGGCTGCTGTTGTCTGTCTGTCGTGGCCTGTCTGTCTGCGTGCTCCAGCAATTGAAATGTATTGAACACGAGCCGACTGGTTGCTGTTTGCTGTTTGCTATTTGCTGCTGCTTCCGCCGGCTGCCCCAACGTCCGTCGATGACGCTGGCTTGGAGTTGCTCTTGCGTGCCGAGCGCAGCGTCTGTCCTGCTCCAGCAAAGTGAGGTCCCTATAAAACCATCGAGTTTCCAAACAGTACGCGTCAGCGCTGCAACCGACAGGCACCAACAGGGCACAGGCGGGCTGCAAGCAAAGAGAGCAGACAAGCACCGACCTCGGCTGCCTTGGCTGACTCTGTGCCGTCTTTGCCCTTGACAGGCACGACTGGGTATCCGAAAAACAGCTTGCCAGGCGGGAGACGAAGCGCAGGGGGTGCCGTGCCTGTCGCGTTGCTTTCAGACGCTTCCGTGCCGGTGGTCTGCTTGGCGCCATACGATCCCGTCACCTCTGCCTTGCCGCTCAGTCGCTGGCCAGAGCCCTTGAACGCATGGAACGAGTCTGCAGCCTTGACAGTATGCTCTTCGATGCTGGTGGCATTCTGCGGCTGCGTGCCATGATGCGAGCCCCCCACATCCCTGTTCAGCACCGTTTCATTGCCAATGGACAATTCAGGGCTCAGGTACACTCGTGCTCACCTGCTTTGAGCCTGCGTTCTGCTTGGGTCGCTCCGGCTCTTTGTAGCCAAGGGGAGCAGCAAAGTCGACCTGTTCCCAAATCTATGGTCAGCATGTGATCGCAACAGCAGCCGCGCAAAGTCACAGAAGGTGTACCTCGAGATCAGTCTCGATGATGGAGATACCTGGGCCCTCAGGCTTGATTTCCATGACGAGAATGTCAAAGAGCGAAGAGTTGTAGCTGATGGTGATGATATCGCCGGGAGTCAGGGTCGAAAAGGACCGCATGGCCTGCTCCAGCACCGCCTTTGGGTCTGTGATGTCCAGAAAATCGACCGACTGTGGCTGGATCTTGACAAACTTGCCGAGCGGCAGCGATGTACTCTTGATCTGCACAATCTGGCCTTCCTGAAGCAGGAGGGATTGCATCATCTTTTGCAATCGCAAAGGTCAGCATGTGGCGGCCAGCCAAGGTGCAGATGCAGCGCGTCTGTCCAAAAATGCTTACCCAGTTTGGGATGTAGATACGGCCTTCGTCGGCAGTAAACTCGAGGACACCTGCGTGTGTGGTCTTGGCTGCGGCGTCATTCCTGATCTCGAACAGCATTGGGTACTCGATGTGCAGACTCGCTGTAAAAGGAGTGCACGGCGGACAGTTAGCGCGGCAATGACGGTGGATCTGAGATCGATCGTCACAAGTGGAGTCGTGACTACTCACAGAGCTTGGCAAGGGCAGATGGAGGCAGAAAGACTGCGCACGCATGATCGCATCGAGCCAGCCGTTCAGACATTGTGTTTCAGTCAGCCAGCCAGCCAGATACACAACCTGTTGCATTCACGATGGCTTACCCTTGCCACCAAAGTTGGCGGCAGGCTTCTCGTTGCCAGGCAGCATCGAGATGGAGAAGCACCGGTACATTTCTTTCTGTCGGACAGGCAGTCGGCCACGCACACGCAGTCGGCCAGCAGGTGAGCACGGCAGACACGCCAAGTACACTGGCCAGGGTCTCGGCGGTCCAGCACCACTCACAAACTCGCGCTGTGGACGTCGCCCAAAGGACGGCGGGAACCCGTTGTCGTCGTATTCACCGTTGAACTGGAGCGGCAGTCGGTGATGTCCAGCCAGTCAGCCAGTCAGCCAGTCAGCCTGCGTGTGCCGCCATAAGAAGGGCAGCCTGCGGCGTCACGAACCATCCCGTCTGCTTGCTTGACAGAAGACGAAGATGGCGAAGTGAGCGAAAAGTCAAAGACCGCCAAGGTCACCTGACCAGGTCACGTGACAAGAAGGCGATGGCTTGATGCGACGATGCAGGAGGTGGGCTGCCGGCCGATGGCCAAACAGGCGGCGGCAGGTGCGCGAGTCATCATCCATGCCGACCTGGACGCCTTCTATGCTCAAGTGGAGCAGGTCCGGCTTGGGCTGCCTCCGAGCCAGCCGCTGTGCGTGCAGCAGTGGAACAGCATCATCGCCGTCAACTACGCCGCTCGAGCCGCTGGCATCAAGCGCCACTGCACAATCGACGACGCCCGCAGGCTCTGCCCAAGTACGTCCGCGACCGAGAGGGCTGTGCCCAAGGGTGTGCCTGTCTGGACAATCTCGGGACAATCTGCATGCGGCATGCCCGGCACATTCATCGCTGGATCGCTGACTGGCTGCCATCGCTCGTGCATTTCTCCAGACCTGCGGCTTGTGCATGGTGAGGCCTCGCATGTCAGTGCATTGACAGCGTCAGAGGCCGGCTGGCACATGGCTGATCTGTGGCCCACGGCACTCGACGCAAGTGGCGACGCTAAAGGAAGGCGACTCAGAGGCAAAGTACCACGAGTATGGCGTGTCACCCAAAACGCACAAGGTCTCATTGGAAGTCTATCGGTACGAACAGCCTCTTGGCAACATCAGGAATGTTGTGCATGGCTCGCCGATCGCCTGACTGTTCGATGGGATCGTGTGCATTCGCCAGACGAGCGAGTGCCAAAGTCATGGCCGTGTTGGCCAAGGCAGGCGGCAAGTTTGAGCGCGCGTCCATCGACGAGGCGTATCTCGACATCACGGCTCAAGTCAATGATCTTATTGAAACGCATGGACTGGCCGGGTTGCAGCGGATGTACGATGGACGCGTCCGAGCTCAAGACCCGCAAGATCCATGCATGACTGGCACAGCCCAGGATACGCTGGACAACGAGATTGTACCTATTGTCGTGTGGGACAGTGACACTTTCCAAGCAGGCTCGACAGTGTCGGCATCCAAGGGATGGCGCGATGTCCAGCTCTTTATTGGTGCACAGATCAGCCGCCAGATTCGCGCGAGAATGGTTGACGAGCTTGGATATACTTGTTCGACTGGAATCGCGCACAACAAGACGCTAGCTAAGCTAGTGTCTGCAGTCAATAAGCCCAACAAGCAGGTGCGCTATGAGCACAATGTCCATCAAATGGCGTCCAGACAAACTGACATGTATATCGTGAGCGAAGACTGTGGTCCGCCACGAGAGCGTTGGCGATTTTATGAAGACGGTCCCAATGACCAAGATACGAGGTCTCGGAGGTGAGGCACGGATGAGTATGCATGGTCTGCCTTATGGCTCGCAGTGAACGCAATTGACTGTCTTCATTCCAGGCAAGCTAGGGGCTGATGTAACAGACAAGTTTCAGGTCACACTTGCATCGGATCTGTGGTAAAGAAGCCAGTATCTAATTGATGCCTCTATGCGTGCCTGCCAGTGCTGCTCATGGCTACAATGCCATGCTGCTGACTATGGGCACGTGCAACCGCATTTCCAGGGAGTTTTCAGAATCGGCTATGGTTCAGCGTCTGGGAAACGAGCAAGGGCGGTGGCTGTATTCAATCTGTCGTGGAATGTGCACAGCACAAGGTATGATCGCAGTTCTTGTATGAATGTAGACATCTTGTCTTTGCGCTCTTGCTGACGGTGTGCATGCATCCATGCAGTGCAAGAACGGAAGGCGACAAAGACCATGGCGGCATGCAAGAGTCTGCGGCCTGCATTGACAGACGATGCTGGATCCCAACGATGGCTGGGAGTTCTGGCTGCCGATCTGTACTGCCGCGTGTTGGATGAATACGAAGCCAGCCAGCGCTGGCCCAGGCGACTGATTGTAGGTTGTCCACGATCCCGCTTGCGCTTTCAGCTGCTGAACTACGTGTGCTGTCATCCATGAATGCAGCTTCATTACAAGACTGTTTCGCAGCTTGCAGAGCGGTCCAAGTCATGCGCGTTTCCGTCGCGATCACAGCTTCTGTCGCCTGATACGATCACGTCCAAAGCATGGGCACTGCTGGTCGCGGAGGCCGCCCGTTACCCTTGCCACCAACTGTCCCTGACAGCATCTGGCCTTGAAACACTCGAAAATGGTGGGCCGATGTTGGCGACATGGCTCAAAGCTGGGGAAAACAGCACAGTCCATGAGACGGCCAACAAAGGAGACGAGACTGCCGTGCAAGACACTGAGTTAGCGCGGTGCGAGGTTGCTCGCGATCAAGACTTTAGCATTGACGGAGAGTCAGCGGCAACAGCCAGTCTTGGAGATCTCGCCAATGTCGTCGTCGATGGCGATAGCGCGGCCACAGTCTGTGAGGTGTGCGGTGAAAGAGTAGCATTGGACGACCAAAGTTTGCAAGAGCACAGCGACTTTCATTTTGCACAGTCTTTGTCGGCAACAGCAGCACAGCAGCAACCACAAGTGTTGGACGAACGTCGGCACACGACCAAGACAACAGCAGCGTCAGCAGCCAAGAGATCCCGCAAGGCGAAGGATGGTGCCGCAAACAAGGGAAAAAGAACCAAGCCAAACAGTGAGAGCAGTAAGATGCCCAAGATGACCGACTTCTTTCATCCACAGTAGGGATTGGCGTGGCGCGTTTGGTTGATCAGAAGGATCCCTGGCTCCATGCAAGATGCGAAATAAAGCTGCTGGATGGAAGGCGATCCTTGTTCTCCTGGTCTTGCTCTTGCATGCAACTAGATGGCTGCGTTTGCATGATGCACCTGCCACACCTGGCGCCAAAGCCAGAAAGCCCAAGTAACTCAAAGTCGCATCAATGGCTGCTAGCACCTAACCCACTGCCACTCATGTTTGCGGACGCGGCGTGCTGATCGATCGTGTGTGATCATGCAGGCAGCGACATTGAGTTCCTGGCTGGCATCATCTGCGCACTGCCGCATGAGTATGTGTGCGCAGGGCATCTGTCCGCTGGGTTTGTGTCCACCGTCATGGCAGCCACGCCAATCACACTCTGCGCCACGGCCAAAGAGACAAGACGACTATGGCAAGGGCATTTCATTCTCGTCTGGCCAACAAGAGCAGAGCCGTCTGTGCCGTCTGTGGAAACACAGCGCTGATCCGAGACCGTCATCGCGCTTGTGCCCATAAATGCACATGGTCAAGCAAAGTCTGCCGTTCACGAGCCATGTTCGCTACCTCTTCCACTGTGCCGCCCATGAATAACTCCCTGAAACGCACAGACGCAGCAACCCATGTCAGCCATGCGTCAACAAGGCAGCCAGACAGTCAGAGGGAAGGCAAGACGCACCATCACCAGTATTGCTTCTCCTTTGACGTGATCGTTCGCGGACGCGCATGCGAGCCTGGACGTGTCTTCTGGCCGACACTGGGGCGATGTATTCGATCCGCCGTCTGACTGACCGTGGAAGCATCGGCCGAATGCTAGCGTCATCTGCAAGTCGCACTCTTGGAAGCATCGGCTGCGGCTCCTGTTCGTGTTGCTCCACCTGATCCAACTGCGGGAGAAGCGGGGGCGGCGGCGAGGATGGCGGCGAGGATGGCGGCGGCAATGCGAGCGAGGAGCTAGCCTCACCAGCCGCGTTACTGGCTGGTGAGACTGCTGCTGCTTCTGCTGCTGCTGCTACCGACGGTGTGGGCAGCGGTGCGGATGCGGCAGTGGCCACCAAGCCGACTGTTGATGATGTTGTCGCAAACATCACAGTCATGCTGGAGGCCACGTCTTGGCCGGATCGCAGGCGCTTGACGCCACCCTCAGTGCAATCCTCGACCGCTCCGCGCTTACGACCTGGTCGAGGTGTGGGTGCCAGTTCAGGTGGCGGTTCCGAGTGCGAGTGCGAGGGCGAGAGCGAGGACGGCGGCCGCGCAGCTCCATGGCCGGCATCTGCTGCAGTATCAGATGTGCACCGTTGCATGCAAACAACCGCGTCAATCATGCATCAGTCAACGCAAACAACAGCCAGGCAGATCCATCAAGACAATGCGACCTACCTTGGCCTTGCGAGTGCTCGACCTCCATTTCGCGAACCCAGCTACTGCCATGCTCGACGCCAGCGAGCCCCTCGCCCTCCTCGACGACCTCCTCTTCCTCCTCCTCAAAGAGGAAAGGCAGTGAAGGATCATCAACTGTTTGAGGAGCGAGTGCGAGTGTGGGAGCCGGTTCCGAGAGCGAGAGCGAGAGCGGGAGCGAGTTCAAGAGCGAGTGCGAGGGCGAGAGTGAGAGCGAGGACGGCGGCCGCGCAGCTCCATGGCCGGCATCTGCTGCAGTATCAGATGTACACCGTTGCATGCAAACAACCGCGTCAATCATGCATCAGTCAACGCAAACAACAGCCAGGCAGATCCATCAAGACAATGCGACCTACCTTGGCCTTGCGAGTGCTCGACCTCCATTTCGCGAACCCAGCTACTGCCATGCTCGACGCCAGCGAGCCCCTCGCCCTCCTCGACGACCTCCTCTTCCTCCTCCTCAAAGAGGAAAGGCAGTGATGGTTCATCGACTGTTTGAGGAGCGAGTGCGAGTGTGGGAGCCGGTTCCGAGAGCGAGAGCGAGAGCGGGAGCGAGTTCAAGAGCGAGTGCGAGTGCGAGAGTGAGTGCGAGGACGGCGGCCGCGCAGCTCCATGGCCGGCATCTGCTGCAGTATCAGATGTACACCGTTGCATGCAAACAACCGCGTCAATCATGCATCAGTCAACACAAACAACAGCCAGGCAGATCCATCAAGACAATGCGACCTACCTTGGCCTTGCGAGTGCTCGATTTCAATGTCGCCAGCCCAGCTACCGCCGTCATCCATCACGTCGTCCTCCTCGTCCTCCTCACCAAAGAGGTCGAAGAGAGGATTTGTCACGGCAACGGACGGTGCTAGTGCAGGTGACGGTGGCGACGGTGAGGGAGCCAACGGTGACGATGTGGATAGCGGTGCGGCTGCTGATGCCAATGGTTGTGGCATAGCTCCAGTGTGAGCATCTGCCACAACCATTTGAACATCTTCGTCATGATGCACCTCGTGTGCGCCGAGCCAGGGATCACCAGCGACCATCTCTGAGTCGCCATCCTCGTCATCCGAGCTGCTGCTGCTGCTGCTGCTGCTGCTGCTGCTGCTGCTGCTGCTGCTGCTGCTGCTGCGTTTGCCGACCAACTCCGACCGCTCAATCCCCACGCCGTGCAAGAAACATGATGGTAGGATCCCGCGTGCGGTGTCGCGGATGCAGCGGAGCATGGTGCTCTGGCTTGGCTCAGGCAAGCCGTGTGGTCAGACGCGTGGTGAGCGGGCAGTGAGCAAGCCTGGGTCGGCAGGTTCCTGTTGCACTTGCACTTGCACTTGCGCTGCACCTGCAAGCACGGCGGCAGATGGGGGTTCAGGTCGCGTTGTACGAGGCGGTCTTGGTCCGTTTGTCTGCATCCCTTCTCGATGTCCTGTCCTGTCCTGCGTTGTCTTGAGCAGTCCCATGAGCCGCGAGCACACGAGCGGATGGATGAGTAGCTGGCTGGCTGGCTGGCTGGCAGCTGTTGGCCACGCTTGCGTGAGCTTGCCTGCATTCCTTGCTATTCCATGCACAGGGCGGGCGAGAACGGCGCCGTTGCCACTTGCCCAATGTCTACACAGCAACAGGATCCGCTCCGCCTTGTGGTTGCAGCAGGACCAACGAGAGCGTGACGGCGGTTCTGCTGCAGCCACAGAGGAATGCGGGACACGTCCAGTGCCGTCCGAGGTGTCCGCTGCTGCCGCTGCCGTTGCCATTTCCATGCACTGGTCCCTCCCGGAGCATGGCAGCGGGCGAGTGTATCTGGCTGACTGGCTGACTGGTTGGTTGTCGCGGTTGCCATGGCAACAAACGGGGTTGCTGTGGAGACGGCACAAGGCAAGCTCGGGATGCCCTATCGTGGGGACAGGAAGCGGCTGCTCAAGGCCGGTGAGCCGCTGCATGACTGTTCCTCGATCCTGCGCGGCATGGCAAGGCTGCTGCTGTGGCGTGGGAATGGTATGTTGGATGCGTCATCCTTGCTGCCCTGGACGCTGGAATGCACCAGACGCGTTTTGCACAAGAGCACTTGTTGTCATGCCAAGGACGCGTCTGTCCGTCTGTCCGTCTGTCCGTCTGTCTGTCTGTCTGTCTGGTCTGGTCTGGTCTGTCTGGTCTGGTCTGGGCGGCCAAAGCCACTGCAGCCAAGGTCGGGTGAGCGTGTCTGTCGAGTCGCAGCGTGCTGGATGGATCCCTGCCACTCATCCATCCAACTGTGACAGAAGCGACTCGCCGGGGACTGTGTGCAAGGACGATGCATGCGGCAGGGACGCGCGGCTGCCCTGGACGGGAAAGCACGGCCCGCTGGCTGTGGACAGCAGCCGACAGCCAACAGCCGACAGCTGACAGCCGACAGCCGAGCGTGGCGGCGACAAACGGCACGGCACCGAAGTGGGAACGGCGCTTGCTGGACAAAGGCTGCTTGACTGGCTGCCGACTGGCTGCCTGCCGACGGCGCTTGTTGCTGGCAGTGTGTGCTGGGTGGTGCTTGATGGAACCAGACGGCCAAGACGGGTGCTGTGGATGGCTGGCGTGCGTCTGCTGCTGCTGCTGCTGTTGATGGCCGACTGGGCTGGCTGGGCTGGGCTAAGCTGGGTTGTGCTGGGTTGTGCTGGCCTGGCAAGTAGCACAGCGTGCGGCGGCTGTTGGCTGCTGCGTGTGTGGATGCTGTCCCGATGTTGGCTGAGCAGGCAAGCACAGAAGCCGCGTGGATGGCACATGTGGCACAGGCTGGCACAGACAGCCCCGCGACGCACAGCTCGTGTCCAGACGATGTCTGTCTGGCAGCCTGCTGCACTCGCTGCTGTGCCAAGCTGCCGCAAGCGTCTGCAGCCATCATGCCTGCCAAGTGAGCTGGACCGTGCTGGCTGGATCCGGCATCTGGCATCTTGCCAGGCAGCCAGTTGGCGTGCCGCAGCAAGCGCAACCATGTCCACACAGCAGATACTCGATCATCCAGTGCACCAATGCATGCAAGTGGCAAGTCGGTGGTCTTCAAACGGGCCGAACCAAGACAGAAGCCGCTCTTCTCATGGCATCTGTCCGCTAAGCTTGTGCACCAACAGTTTGCTCCAAGTCCATGTGCAAAGTCGCTGCAGCGGCGGCCACCTTTGCCACCACAACAACCAGCAAGCGAGACCACCGCATGCTTTGAGACATCCGCTTGGCTTGGAGGACGGCGTCTCGAGGCAGATGCAGCACTCACTGCGCTGGACTCCGACGCTGTGATCGAATGCTGAGGGGTTTCACTGCGGTCGAGTTGGTCGACAACAAGGCTTGTGGCGAGATCTGCGGGTTGCTTGGCATGGGTCTGGCTGCTGCAAACGAAGGCGACGATGGCTTCACAGCACGATGTCCTGCTGCCTGAGATGCTGCCTGAGAGCTGGTTCAAGTCGTGGATCGGCCCGTGAAGGCGAACGGCGCCAGCTCGATCAGGAAAGCGCTGCGCCAGAGAGCGCTGGAAAAGAAGCAAGTGAATGAAAGTCGACTTTGTTTCAACATGTGGAGAAGAGAGAGAGGGGGAGGAGAGAGAGACCATGCACGGGAACTCGGTGTATCGCGTAGCACTGCAGGGAGGCGAGGGAGAGGTGCGCAAAGCAGGAAGCATGCAAGGGTGGAGGAGACGCAGTAGTCAAATCAAATAAGGTCGGCAATGTTCAGGGGCATCTCGTCGACCTGGGTGTTGTAGAACTTCTCGATGTCGCGGAGCATGGGGACATCGTCGGTCGTGACAAAGTTGATGGCAACACCCTTGCGACCGAAACGACCACCACGACCGATACTATACAAGACAAGCGGAAGACGTGACAGCAAATGTCAGAAAGTGTTAAATGGATGGCTGGTTTGAGTGGCGCAAGACTCAGGCTTACCGGTGAATGTAGTTCTCGCGGTTGGTGGGGAGGTCGTAGTTGATAACGAGCGAAACCTGCTGGACGTCGATACCACGGGCCAGAAGGTCGGTGGTGATGAGGACACGCGACGAGCCCGAGCGGAACTCGTTCATGATCGACTGACGCTCCTGCTGGGTCATCTCACCGTGCTGTGATGTGTTCAAGCCAAGGAATGGGTGCTCTTGTCAGCGCGTGCCAGAAGAGAGGACAGAACACAGCAGAAAGACAAGCGCGCAACGTACCATGGCAGACACGGTGAAGTCACGCGAGCGCATCATCTCGGTGAGCCAGTCGACCTTCCTCTTGGTGTTGCAGAAAATGACGGCCTGGGTGACAGTGACGGTCTCGTAGAGATCGCAAAGGGTGTCGAGCTTCCAGTCCTCCTTCTCGACAGCGATGAAGAACTGCTTGATACCCTCGAGGGTGAGCTCATCGCGCTTGACGAGAATGCGCTTGGGGTCGTTCATGAAGCTCTTGGTGACATCGAGCACATCGGCGGGCATGGTGGCCGACAGGAGAACGACCTGGACGTCGGTGGGGAGGAGCTGGAAGACGTTGTAGATCTGCTCCTTGAAGCCGCGCGAGAGCATCTCATCGGCCTCGTCAAGCACGAACATCTTGATCTTGTCGGCGCGGAGAGCGCGACGGTTGATCATGTCCAGGACACGGCCGGGGGTGCCGACAACGACCTGGGGGCCGGCCTGGAGGCGCTCAAAGTCCTCGCGGACGTTGGTGCCACCAATGCAGGCGTGGCAGTCGATCTTGAGGTAGTCGCCGAGGGCGAGGACGACCTTCTGGATCTGCTGAGCCAGCTCACGGGTGGGGGCAAGGACAAGAGCCTGGCACTCCTTGAGGTTCTCGTCGATCGACTGGAGGATCGAGATGGAGAAGGTGGCGGTCTTGCCGGTACCGGACTGAGCCTGGGCGATGACGTCGTGGCGGCGGAGAACGGGCAGAATGGCGCGCTGCTGAATGACCGAAGGACGCTCGAAACTGTGACCCAAACACCATCGCGGCAGGATGAAGAGTGAGTGGTCCATTCGAGATGGGGTGGGCTGGACAGCGCGCATGGGAGGCAACAGCGACAGGGCTTACCCGTAGGCGAAGATACCACGGAGAAGGTCCTTCTTGAGGTTCATGTCGTCAAAGGTCTCGGCGCGCTCGTCGAAGTTGGTCTGCGATGGTGAATGCACAGACGGCCGCCATTCGAGTCAGACGATGGACGCAGCAGCGACAGACAGGCAGGCAGACAGGCAGCAAGGCAGGCAGACAGACAGGCAGACGCACCTGGATTTCGCCATCGCGAATGTCCTCGAGGCCAGAGTCAGTAGGCCTGCGATGCACAGCACGGCACAGAGGCAGACAGCGCAGCGTCAGTGTGTGTGGGCAAAGCGGTGCAGAAAAAAAAGGCAAGCTCCGACGGGCGGGCGGACAGGCGGACAGGCGGGGCAGAGGAGGCAGAGCGGGCGGGTGTCGAGGCGGCAGCCTGCTGCGGAGGCGTGCGGAGGCCAGCAAGCAGAAGCAGCCCGCAGTCCGCAGCGAGCCAGTCCAAGCAGCCAGCCGAAAGCCCGACAGCCCGCCCGAGCTGCCCAGGCGAGACACAGGAGATCCGTGAGACAGACGCTCACGGCGCCGAGCGGTGCCGAGCGGTGCGACGGCGCACGCTGCAGACAAACGCTCGGCCGTGCGGCTCTGCACCGGCCGCTTCCTGCCCGCCTGCGGTGCCGTCTGCGGCTGCTCGCCCGCCTCGTGCTCGCCCGCTGACCGCCCCGTTGTCCGCTGGCGTTGACGATTCGTTCGCTGCCGCCAGCCGCCGCTGCCCGCCCAGCGCCAAACGACAGAGCCGCTGCACAGACCGCACAAACCGCACAGACCGCACAGACTGAACAGACAGTGCAGACAGCGCAGACAGCGCAAGGCAGCAGACGGGGCTCTGCGCAACACACGCCGCCTGCACGCACACGACGCATGCACCAGCCGCCACTCACTTGTCAGTCATTTCAAGTGTGCCGCAAAAAAAAAGTGTCCCAAAATTTCTTTTGGCAAATGTTGGCGCCCGTCGAAGCCTGGGCAGAGCAGACGCCTGGAATACGCAACAGCACCACCGCTGCGGCATCTGCGTCTGCATCTGCGTCTGCGTCTGCACCTGCACCTGCATTAGACTGTGGCCAGCACAGCGCACGGCAGAGGAAACCCCCACCGACGGCGTGCCCTTGGACACAGACGCCTGCATCGGCCGAGACGCAGACGCCTTGTCTGTGCTCGCAGGGCCAAGCGACGCGAACACGGACGCGACGGCTGATCTGGAAGACCGCCATGCCCAGCAGGCAACGACCGGCAACACCAACGGACCAATGGAGACCTGGATGCAGACAACGGCGAGTGTGGCAGCCTGTTTGGACTCGACAGCGACGCTGACGCTGACGACGGCCTGCACGAGCCGTTCTCGCCCTCTGGTCGGCAGTCTGCGCTGCTTGCCGTCAACCATCGCGGCCATCTTGCGTCCTGAACGACAACTCGTGGGGCGCGATTGTCGAGGACTTGGACTCGGCCCTCGACTTCATGGACGACCTGGATGCACCGTCGATGCCAGTCGCAAGCACAAGCACCAGCACCAGCAGCAGCGATGCCTCTGCCCATGCCGCTCCCCATCCCAGCTCCCTTCGCGCAGCGCCTCTAGCTGCAAGCACAAGCACTTCAACAGCAGTCTCGTCCCCGTCCATCTCCGCGTCGGCATCGCCCGTCACAATCCATCTGTCCCTGGACCACAGCAGCCACAGTCACCGCGGCCAGGCGTTCGCCAAGACGGCCAAACAGCAGAGCGAGATCGCATCGCATGGACACGATGCAGCCGGCGCAGAGCTCAGCACCTTGCATCATAGCCAGCACCAGCACCAGCACCACCCAACGCCTCCGCCACATCACCACCATTTGTCCAGCGTCATTTCGTCGCCAGCCTGTCGTCGTCGTCCTCATCGTTTGGCCGGAGATACCTGCACAGCCCCGTCCCCAGCTCCAACGCGTCCGTGGTTGCATCCGAAAGCGACGACGAGGGCTTTGACGACATTGATTTCCTTTGCAATCCCAGGACCTCGTCCTGCACACGGTCCAGTCCTACGCCCGGCATCCAACATGCAACACCAGGACCCTGATGATGATCTGGATTTGCTCGACGTCGTTCCCATTGACAGCGTGTCGCTTGTCCAGAACCACCAGACAGCTACCGCAACCTATCCCGACCAGATCGATTGCCATGGCCAGTCACAACCCCTCCGACTTGCAACTCAGCCTGTTCCAACCACTGCCCGCGGGCCGCGTCTTATCACTCCGGCAGCCATGTTCGCCACTGCGAGCCACGCCCCACATGCATCCAGCCAGCACGCTCTTGGATTGCTGCGTTACACCGAGTCTGACGCGGATGATGCAAACGCTGGCCTGGATCTGCCGAGCAGCACGTCCACGAATGTGTTTGCCGAGCGTCTGCAAGCACGGCTGGCATCCATGCGATCCCAAAGCAGCCCGGCCATGTGCTCGTTGGGGCTGTCGCACACGTCGTTGCTTCCCCAGCCAGCATCCATGTCGCCCAGCCCTCTGCACATCATGCCAAGCGGCATTGCTGACCAACCGTGGCAATCCGAGGACGCATGGGACAGCTCAGCATCAGAGGCGGCAAAGCAAGTGGGCGATCCTGCGCTTACATCAGTCCATGCAGCAAAGCCTTCCAACAGCCCTGGTGTAAGAGACTCTGGAACGCACGCTGGTTCGCATGCGTCCATTGGCAAGGAACACACAGTTGCTGCTCAGCCGGCCGATCGATCTGCAGCAGCCCATCCCGGCCCACAAAAGACTGCTCCCCAAGCACGACAAGAGCCGCAGCCACAGCAGCATCTGCAGGCCAGAGACCAGCAGAGCAAGCCAAGCCGATCTGTCCAGCCAGCACCATCGACCCGAACTCCGTCAGCCACGCTACCAAAAACCTCTGGACCAACTGGCACGCGTCGTTCAACCAGCACCGCGAGCACCATTGCCCCATCCACAGGTTCGGCCGCGCTGCCGTCAGCGTCAAATGCACAGCCATCTTCCGTGGCAACTGCACCCTCCTCTGCTGCTCGAAAGACTGCAACAGCAAACGTGCAGCGTGGTGCACGACCGGCGAGCTCAGCTTCCACATCCTCTGCAACACCCATGTCTGTGTCGCGGATCGGTGCACCGCCTGCTCAGCGGGCCAGCACAACAGCGTCGGCGGCTCCATCACGGCCAGCGAGCGGCATTCGCAACATCCGCAGCCTGCAAAGCAGGCAGCAGCAGCATTCCAAAGCCAAGCACTGCGTCGGTCGCGTCGCCGGCTGGCCCCAAGATGCTTCGGCGGCCAAGAGCGACCGGGCATGAGGGCGACGGGACCGAGCTTGATCATATCGAGGATATCCCGGTAGCCACACCAAGTCGTCGGCCCGCAGGGCTGTCTGGTGTCCCCGCTGGTGGCTCGGCATCGTCCATGTCACCAGCAGCTGGTTTGGCAGAGTCGGCAGGCACCCCGACAACGCGACAGCGGCCACGCGCTCTTGGGCAGAGCCAAGGCAGCAGATATCTGACTGCGGCGCACCGCCCTTGCCTCCCATCCGAGTTTGGTTGGAAAGCCATTGACCGGCGGCACTCATGCCTCTGGCAAGACACTGCAAGCGTCCAAGTCATCCATGCAACGGCCGCCCACTACTCGTGGCCAGTTGGCGCGCACACACGGAACCATGGGTTGAGTAGCCGTCTGTCGCCATCATCGCCCGCCTCCACAATCCATTTCAGAGCGCACGTGTCTTGCTAACACGGCGTATGGCTACCCACTGGCTCAACTGGCTCAACTGGCTCAACTGGCTCAACTGGCCCATGATAGAGGATCGCGATGCTGGCCGCACATCCATAAGTGGCTCATCCAGCATGTCCTCGATGCCGCAGTATCGGACAGCAACCAAGCCGCCAGCACACAAGCAGAGTCTCCGAAAGGCAAGAACATGCCCACCCATACACACACACTCGTGCACGCACCATCGCGTGGCCTCCACTGCCGATCGGGCATGCATCACTAACCGCTACGTCCAACCCAATGTAAAAATGCAGCGCGCCGAGCCAAAGAAGCCGACGCTCATTCGGAACCTGAATGCATCCAACACGGTCAAAGGCAAGCCAGCACCGACTTGTTTGCAAAGAGGCGTGTGCTTGGGGAGTGAATGCCATGACCAGCCCGTCGCTCACACTTGCATTTCTTTCTCGCGTGGGGTGTGTGGGTGTTGCAGTCGTCGGGGACATGGTGTACAATCCCGTGCTGCAGGTCTGGGAAGGCAACGAGGGCGTGCTGTCGGATTTCGACAAGGCCGTGGCAGCGACGCCGGTGCGGCCGGCACTCATCCAGCACATGGCCGGCAACAAGCATCCGGAGCGTGTCGGCAGCATGGTGTTTGATCCCGACAAGATGTGCTGGATCGGCAACGACGAGGACGCGGATGTCTTTGCTGGCATTGACATGAGCTCGTTGGGCACCAGCGAGCCAGGTAGGTTCCACCTCACACCGCACACACAACCACGGTTGCGGTTGGTGGGTTAGTGTCCGAGTGTCGTGTTACTGACACGCGGCTGGCTGGCACAACAGTTTATGCACCAACGGCATTCACGCTGTCCAAGGCGGTCAAGGAGGGGCTGTACATCTCCGAGGCATCGCACAAGCTGTTTATTGGCCAGTGGTACCCGCGGCTTGTCCATGACGGCCGCATGGTGCTGCGCGACACGGGCAAGACCTATCTGTACGAGATCCGCAATGTAAGGAGCACGGCTTCCCAGTGCATGCTGTTGACTGCTGGTGCTTGCCACGGACACGGCTCTCACACGACCAGCACCGACAGATTCTTGATCGCTGAGATGAACAGACACGAAACCGCATCGCTATAAAAACCGAGGGCAGAAGGGATGAATCGGAGGTGCATTAAAGGCGACACGCAATAAATCGTTCTTTTATGGATGCTGTCAAAACTCGACATTCTCCTCCTCGTCCTCCTGATCCCAGTGCTTGGGTGCCTTCATGGCAAAGTCGGACGACACCCACGGCACCACGCCAGCAGCCGTCTCGTCCGTGGCCGTCTTGGCCTGGCTGCCAGCTCCGGATGCGCGTGCACCCGTCTTCTTGGCGGCATCGCTGAGCGCTTTTCTAGCCGACTCCTCCTTGAGTGTGTTGATGAACGTCTCCTTGGAAACAGAGGGTGCTGGTGGATGGCCGCGATCCAATCCAGGCATAGGGGTCAGTCCGGCCCAGCCCAGCCACGTTCTCCATACAAGGCAGAGCCACCAAAACACACACACCTTCAGTCGAGTTCTTTTGGATGCCATCGCCTTGCAATTCCTGCGTGCTTTTTTGAGCTGCACGGATAGCATTGAACAGCTGCACAACTGTCATCCAGCACACGCACGCAGTCGTCAGTCTCGCGCCATCCGCACAGGCCAATCAACGCGATGGAAGGGGGAAGCACGTACCACCGCGCGTGGCCAGCTTGCGCATCTTCTTCTCATGGTCCATGGTGGCGTGCGAAGGCTTCACGCGTCCAATCTCGATGCGTAGCTTCTTCTCTGCACTCAGGATACGGCGTGCCTTGGCTTCAAGCTTGGCGTCGTCCAGCTGGGCCTCGATGTGCTTCTTCCGCGACAAGATGGGCTTCTGCTGCCGTTTACGCCATCACAGACACAACGACACAGACACAACGACACACACAACGACAGCTGCCTGTCAGTAAAAATCCAAGACACGGGGAGCCTGTAAAACGGCAGGCAAAACAGACCTCGTCAGCCTTGCCCTTGCTCGACGCGAGCAGCTTGGACATTGTCGATGCAAACTCGGCGGCTCGGACAGCTGCTGCCGCCTTGGCGCGCTCGACTCTCCGTTGCTTGGACGTCATGCCGTTGCTGTCCACAACGCCATCATCCTCTTCGTCATCATCATCGCCCTCCTCGTCGCCGTATTCGTCATCCTCCAGATCATCGAGACCCTCCAGATCGTCGTCTTGGTCGTCGTCGTCGTCGTTGCCCTCTGACATGTCCAGATCGTCAATATCGTCCTGGTCATCGTCGTCGTCGGATGGAGCGGCAGCCTTCTTGGCAGGCTCGCTCTTGCGGCTGGTGGTCGCCTTTGCTGCTCCTGCTGCTGTTGCTCCTGCTGCTGATGCTGCTGCTGTGGCCGAATCAGGCGTGTGAGAAGACGTGGTGGAGATGTTGGTGGTGAATGCCGTCGCGGCACGCTGGGCAGCAGGCGATACCAGGGCTTTGGAGCCCGAGCGAGAAGCAGAACCAGAACGAGAGCCAGAGGCCTTGCGCTCGGCATCCGAGTCCGAGTCCGAGTGGTATGCAGCCGTTGCCTTTGCGACGGCTCGCTTGGATGGCTTGAGCTTCTTCCGGTCTTCCTTGCTCTTGTCGCTGCCGCGTTGGCGCTTGCCGGTTGCTTTGGGAGGCATGCTCGTCCTGCCTGTTGCCGCCATCCGCCATCCACCATCACGGCCATTGCCACCACCAGCAGCCAGCAGCTGGGTCAGTCACGGCTCGGCCTGCATTCATGCGCACATCTCTCGCCACGCCTTCATGTCGCCCTCGTCGCAACTCACGAAATCTGGCCGTTGGTCTGTGTTGGTCAAAAAAAAAAAAGTTCGATTCCATCCCTTGAGAGCGCCCGCTGATTGGCGCGCCGTCTGAGCACTGCCGAGCACGCCTTGCGACAAGATGAGCATGCTGCCACGACCAACAATCCTGATCGACCAAGCAGGCGATAGAGCAGTCATTGTTGGTAACGCGGCATGATCACCCATGTGCGTCATTCAGAAGCCGTCCATGCAGAAGCCGTCCATGCAGGCTGCTGGCATTAAAGTACGATTCATTCTAGCCTCTTCAGCCAAGCCGGTCAGCCATCAGATCCTCCTCAATGTACTGGATCTGGCGGGCACGGATGTCGCGCATGATCCGCGGGTCGTCGCCCTCGACACCAATAGCCTGCACAGACGCACGTTAGCCCGACACGCGCAAGCCACTGCGCAAAAAGCCCACAAATGCCCACAACAAATACGAGAGACTTGCCATGGCGGGCGTCTTGGCCTCAACGACATAGTGGTTGTCACAGTGCGGGCAGTACTCGTCTGCCTCGTCGTACTCTCTGGCGGATGCGTTTCCAAGTCAGTTGCAAGCCACAACAACAGGTGCAGTCGTGCTGTTCAGCGTGTACTCACGCGAGGTTCTTGCGGAACACCTTCTTGCACTTCTTGCAGGCAAAGATCATCTCGCCTGCCTTTCTGTAGTTGCCAGGTCACCGTCATCCGTCCAAATGCGTGTAAGTGCAGCTCCATGGGTCCAGATCCCGGCTGCAGAGCCGATCCAATCTGTCCACAGGCTACAGTGGCGGACCGACCGATCAGGCCGTCCACCAAGACAACCAACACGCCGGCTCCTTACTTGAGGTTGTGGTCAGCGGATTCCTGGTGGCACTCGGCACAGTCGAACCACTTTCGGCAGCAGGGGGCTCGGATGGACACCTGTCAGCGCGCGGTTGCCGTGGCAAGCCAGGGTGGTCAGCGGCCGGCTTGCAGAGATGGCGGACGGCGAGTCTGTGGCAGCAGGGCCGGCAGCTGGCGCAGGGCTGGAGCAACCATGCTGGCTATTCTTGCCTCTGTCCAGCCAGACAGACAGCCAGACAGCCAGACAGACAGCCAGCTGCTCCGCTGGTCTCTTCAACGCTGCCCTCGGACAGCCCCAACGACGGACACAAGGACGCCAAGCGCTGCATCGACGGCTGCCGCTTGCCAGTTGACGGTCGGCAGACGAGGCAGGGCCAAGCGCCAGCGGTAGCCGGTGTGGCCTACCTGAGCGTTGAGAATGTGTTTGCCTGTCCATCATGCGCCGTTGCTCCAGTCAGTCCCTCTCGGCCCAGCCGTCGAGAGATTGCATGTCCAGCAACAACAAACGCCACGCACGGCGGACTTACACATTGGTTTTGAGATCCGGGCAAAGCCGACAACAACAACACGGATTTGAAGACATTCATTAGAATGCTCGACAGGGCAAACGCACACGCACACAAAAGACTACACAATAAGGGTGGGATATGGAGAGATAAACGGAGGGATCCAAAACAGGCACAAGAAGGGGAAAGGAGGGGCGGGGGTGGACGAGCCAACGCCGCAACAATGGACAGGAAATAGTGGTAGAGTCGGCCAGAACGCCAATGTAGGTAATCAGTACATGTTGCCCATCGGAAGAAGACCGTTCGAGTTGCCAAAGCCAAAGTTGAGCGGCATCATTCCGTAGTTGCTGCTCAGAGGGCCGCCTGGCGACGACAGAGGAGGGCCGGCCGTGGGGTCGCGCATGATCTTGGTCTGGATGCGCTTGCCATATGGCGTGTTGCGGATCGAGGGCAAAAGCGGGCGAATGCACTCGACGAGCAGCGCGCGCTGAGACGGCTCGGCATAGTCCAGCGATGTCTGCACAACGTAGTTGCCGTACGAGTCGCGCAAGAGCTTCTCGAGGCGATCCTTGTTGAGCAGCTCGTCAATCATGAACGCGCGAATCTCGTGTGATGACACGCGGATGCACTGTGGAATGGTGGGCAGACCAAGCACAGCGACAGCAGCTGGGTTAGCAATGGAGTAAAGCAGCAAGGCAATCAATCAAGCCTTGCATTTCCGAGCAGAGCAGCAACTCACCTTCTCAATGACGTTGGAGCTGAACTTTTGGACCGACAGGAGACAGATGTTGCCAATGAACCGGCGGATGATGGCCTCGCTGAAGAGATGCTCAGAGAGATCAAGGACGTACTGGACAACATAGTTGCCAAAAGGGTCCTGGAGGTCAAAGCAAGCGTCGATGCCAATGTTCGGTGAGCAAACACGCCGTTTCACGCTGCATCGGCATCAACCGCCCAATCGAGTCACACTCTTACCTGCACGAGCGTCAGAGCATTGTAGGTAATCTCAGAGACGAGCTGCATGCGCTGAGGCTCAGAGGCATGGTCAATGCAGCGCTGCAGAACGCAGCAGCCGTGGCGGTGAGTTGCAACTTCGATGCAGTTCTTGGTAACTGCGTTGTAAATAAACTGGGGGTGCAGGAGAGTGACAGCCAAACGAAAGAGCCGAGTCAGTCGCGGTAGCCATGCATTCCATCCGAACACGAGCCATGGCCGTTTGCGTACCTGGTTGTTCTCATGGGAGAGGCGGTTGAGGCACTTTTGGATGACGTGGTTGCCGTTGAGGTCCTTGATGAGAACGACGACATTCATGCCAAGGGCAGCAACAACCGTTCGAATCTGCATTCCAGGCACGAGTGAAGGAGACAGAGGGCCAAGAGTGTCAGCACGGCGGCACCCATGCAGTGAGTGAAAACATGGCGGGCGAAAGCATACGAACCTGCACGGGGCTTGTGACAAACTCGATCAGCTTCTGGACAGCACGCGTGCCGTGCATGTTGAGCGAGATGTTGACGAGCTCGGATGCCACATGCTCCACAAGCATCGTGCGCTGGTCCTCGGTGCAGTATTCGAACAGCTTTTGGCACAGGTAGTTGCCGAAAGGATCCGTCATGAGCTCGGTGAAATTAGGGAACGCCTCGTTGAAGATGATGCTCAGGTGCTTCTCGTTCTGCTCCTCGAGTTTCTTTTGCAGGAAGCGGCATCCATGCTGGTCCTTGCACAGCGCGTAGATCTGGCCAACGAGATCCTCGAGAGCAGCATTTGCAAAACGGCTGGCGGCTTCGTCGTGGACGTGCTTCTTGGGCTTCTGCAGGGCAGGGTGGAACTTGAGCGGGGCGTTGAGGGAACCGCCGTAGCCCGAGCCGCTTGCCGAGTACGAGAGCGTTGGGTAGAGGCCGGGCATGCCAGACATGAGATTGTGCTGGTACAGGGCAGCGGCCTGCTGAGGGGTCAGGTTGAGCATGTTGAAGCCAGCTGCTGCCGCAGCGGACGCCGAAGAGGACGAGGCAGCCGATGGGTAGTTCATGGTCGACTGGGTCTGCTGGAGCCCAAGAGGCAGAGGCTGCTGGCGGGCAGTCTGGTTGAGCGCGTTCATGTTCATGACATGCGCAAAGTTGCAGCCGTGACCACGCGAGCAGTAGCCCTGAAGGAAGTAGCGGCAGATGCCGTAGGTGCCAGAGCCGCCGGGGGAAGTCGGCTCGACATCGAGACCCATGACAGCAAGGGCGTTGGACTGCTGTTGCTGCATGAAGAGAGCACGGTCGGGGTGGTTGGCCAGATCGCCAAAGGCAGCCTTGAGACGGAAGGCGCTCAGATCAGGCGACGAGAAAGACGACGTGAGTTGAGTCGGCTTCTGCGGGAAGAAGGCGGTGTCGTTGAGCATGTCGTGACGCCACGATGATCCCTCTCCCAGCTGGCCATACGGGTTGGGTGTCGGGGTCTTTCTTGGGGGCTGCATCGCGAGCTGGGACTGCGATGACATGTGCTGCTGCTGTTGCTGTTGCTGTTGAGAAAGCTGCATGGCAGCGTGGTTCATCTGGAGCTGGGCCTGTGCATGCAGCGACGAGTGGAGAGGCTGCGACTGCTGGAGCAGCTGCGACTGCATTTGCTGCTGCAGTGACGACGACTGTGCGCTAGGGTTGAAGACACCCATAGGCGGGTGCAGGCCGGGTGCAGGCAGCGACGAGCCCGAGGGCTCACCAGCCATGCCAGACGCCTCGCGCTTGGCATTCAGATACGCCGACCATGAGCCGTTTGATCTGTTGGGATGCGGGGACGTGGGCTGCGGCATGTTTGTGAGATCCACGCCGGTGACCATGGACGTGCTGATGGGAGGCATCGAAACGGCCGAGTACGACTCGCGGCGCATGAGAAGGGGGAGCTTCTTGCCGTCTCCACGGGCAGATGCACCGCCGGCAGACGAGGAGCCGAACATGCTGCGCTGGTACGACTGCGAAAACGACGCGTCGTCATCGAGAAGAAACTTGTCAGAGAACTGCGGAGGGGCAGCCTGAGCGTCGCCAGCAAACTCGTCGCTGAGCATCAGGCGGCGAGACGCAGATCCAACGCCAGACATGAACGGAGGAGCATCGCTGGAGATATTGTCAGTCGCAGATTGCGCAGCGCGTGTGAGTGGATGCCAGACCGAGACAAGTGACTCACCCCTTCTCCAGTGTGGGACTGTTGAGGCTGAACTTGTCGAGGCCCCAGAGCGCATTCAAGTCCGCCGAGCTGTTGCGGCGCGAGGGCGGAAGCGACTTTGACGAAGGGAAGCCGTTCTTGGCCGAGACGAGCGACACGGGCGAGCCAGTGTTTGGGGTGTTGCAGGCCTGTGTGGTGGACGACGACGAGCCCGAGCGAGTGTCCGAGTGCGCGGTGGTGCATCCAGGCGGGGCAAGCGGGACGTAGTGGATGCCAGCGTCGTTGCCGAGGGACAGCTTGAGCATCTCGGCGGCAAACTGGTCGTCGGCCGAGGCAGCCGACGATGCGATGTTGGCCGGCTTGCCCTGCGCCGACGACGACGACGAGGCAGAAGACACGCTCAGACCAGGGGCGCCGCCCTGGGCAAACGCGAGGCGCTGCTGGGGATAGTGGTCGCTGAAGAGACGCGCACCCTGCGCGTGCCAGGGAAGAGAAGATGCGCGCGGGTTAGAGACGAGGCTGGCGGATCTGGATTGGATGCATGCGAGGGATATTCATGGGATGCAAGGGATATCACGACGAGCATAGCGGGCAGACAACCGACGAACGCACCTTTTCGGCAATGGTGGCGGCATTCGAGTCAGCGGCGGCCGAGGCACCGGCACCGGCACCGGCACCGTTCGAGGCTGAGCGGGGGGCCAGCGAGGACTGGGGCGAGTCGTCGCGCGGCTGGACGGGGAGGCTGTTGCCAATCATGGTGTGCGTGTGGGGCTGGAGTGGGGCTGTGCAGGGAGCGTTGGATTGTGTTGGATTGTGTTGGGATGGATTAGTGGAATGCAGGTGCGGGAATGCAAGTGTGGGAATGCAACCAAGAGAGGCAGAGGCAGAGGCAGAGGCGGAATGTTCGAGACTGCACTGGAAGGCAGCGATGCAGCGATGATGCATCGTCGTGTCGGACACGAGTGGCGGGCCAGGCAGACGGCGACAGACACCGACACCGACGCGGTGGCACAGCAGCACGCGACAAGCGTGGCGGATCGCGTGTCTGTGCAAGTGTGTGTGCAAGTGTCTGTGCAAGTGTGTGTGTGCAGCCAGATCTGTGCAACACTGCGGGTGGGAGAGGAGGGCAAGAGGAGGGCCCAAGAGAGGGACCGACAGCCAGACAGACGCACCTTGTTTTGCAGGCAGTGGTAGGTGTAGGTAGTAGGAGGCGTGTGGGCAGAGGGAGCAACGGGGCGGCGTGGGACTGGGACTGGGACTGGGACTGGGACTGGGACTGGGACTGGGACTGGGACTGGGTATGTGGTGGGGCAGAAGAACACAGAGAACAGGAGATGTGGTGGGACAGACGCAGGAGCGCTATGTATGCAGAGGGCGAGAGGGCGACTGTGGAGGGGCAGCAAGACAAGAAGCAGTGGTCAGTTTGACACGGCGAGCGGGCAAGGGCGGCGGAGTGTTGAATGCGTGGGCGTGGTTGGTGAATGCGCTCGTGGGTGCCTGCTGCGGACCCCTGCACCACCACCAGCACTAGCAGCAGTCATGCAGCAGCAACAGTAGCAAGACTGGCAGCCAGCGTGTGCGTGTGCAGTTGCGTGTGCATTCCACCCGCACCACTCTGCAAGCCGTGCATGCATGGCTGCATGAATGGCTGAGAGGCTGAATGGCTTACATGCGTGTGCGTGTGCTATGCGTGTGCTGTGCTGGTGTGCTGTGCTGTGCTGACTCGGCTTGCTCTCGGGTGCTTGCTTGTGGATCTGGGAGAGAGAGTGTGTGTGTGGTTGCAGGTGTCGTTGTCGTTGCTGGTGGATGCGCAAAGCCGGGCGGGGCGGGACTTGCTGCTGTTTTGAATGCCGTCCGCCCGCTCTCCCGCTCTCCCGCCCTCTCTGCGCTGACTCTGCCTGCGCTGATCCAATGGCGGGCGGCCTGGATGCTCAGGGC
>JAHLKH010000170.1:0-61334 GCA_025526915.1 Entophlyctis helioformis | reverse complement strand
GCGTCGACGCTGGGATCTTTTCTGTAAAGTTGATCTTGTGGATGCGTTCTGTGCGGGGGCCACGCACTCTGCAAACTCCGTTGTCAGCCGATGCCCTCACCAGACGCCGTGGAACCACTAGACAGGCATGACCAGAAGGACTTACTCTGCAAAGGATTTGTACAAGGTGCGCTGCTTGATGGCAATGTCGTAGAGCAGAATACCGTGCGGCGAGTGATTTACAATCTCAATCTTGAGGGGTATGTTTTCCTCTGCAAGTGCGCATCAAGGTCAGCCGCAACAACGTGCACCAGCCAGTGACCCACAGATGCAGCAAACACTCACCGCTGTGCCGTTGCGTGCGAGGGATCGACGCCTTGATGCCAACGTGTCCCGTCTTCCACCACAGACGGCCGACACCGCATGACATTTCAAGGGACCGTGGCTCTTGGTACTCGGGAACCGCCACATCAAGCGTCGATGGAATGGTGATGGGCAGGTACACGGCCCAACTTGGGTTTGCCAGTGCGGATAATCACCGACGAGATCTCGTACACGATGCTGCCGTATGGCCCCTAGTTGAGTGTCACGACAAGCACGGCATGAGTCACAATGTATGCAGCCATGGCATGCCGCTGTGGGGCCAGGCCCATTACCTCGAACGATGCAGGAAGAGATGTGGGAGGCACACGAAAGGCAAAGGGGAAGATGTACTCGCCGGCAGCCAGCCGCACATGTTGCTCCCGCGAGCTATGGCTGCCGAGGACGTTCAAGACCTCTCTGAAGATGGGCATGACAGTGTTTTGTGCATTGACGTTTGGCCTGTGTGCAAGGCGAGGCGCAGTGAGAGTGTGTGTCAGTGCGTGTCTTGTGCACACATCAGGCACCAGTGCACTCGGGCAGGGACGGGCAGGGACGGGGCATCGGAAAAGCCAATCAGGAAGGGTCTCGGCGGAGTATTTTGGTGCACAGATTGGATGCGGCATGTGCCAAGCAAGACAGGCAGCACAGCCAGGGGCATGCGAGTGGCAGGGCAGTGCAATGCAGGCAGGATAGACGACGGCGACGAAGAGAAGGGGCAGGAGGAAGAGGGCATACGCACCCCTTGCGGCGGCGGTCGATGTGGGTCTGCACCGCACCCGAGAACCGCACCCGCAGCACCTTGAGCACACATTCCCGCACGATGGTCAGTGCCACATGGCCCTCGATGCGCTGTCCCGGCACAAACGTCGTGCGATTGTCGTCGAGCTGCACTTGGAACGCCGTGATGGTGCGCTGCAGCTGGTTGCCTGTCGAGCTGCTCGACCCTCGACGGCTTGCCGTGGGAATGCCGGCTTGGGGCGTTGCTCCGTCGTGCCCAAACAGGCGAGTCCGCCGCTGGCGACGACGCAGACGCCGATGCACGGCCGTCCTGAGCGTCGATGGCAGTGCCGACCACGTCAATGGTGCTTTGTGCTTGCGCTTGCACTGCTGTTGTTGGCACTCTGGAAGCTGGCTCGGGACGCCAGCACGGCTGTCTGGACGGTCAGTGCTGCCGGCTCAGCCCGGTGTTGCTCTGCGTTGTCGCCGCTGCCGCTGCTGCTGCCCTGGCTGCTGCTGCTGACAGACGACCGGATCTCGACTTCAACGCTCATGTTGTCAATCGGAGGAAGGAGCAGCCCTGTCGGAGCTACAAGAGAAGAGGCAAGACACCACGTGGAGACCACGTAGAGATCGCATGGCCGAAGGTCCAGGGGGGTTTCCCTCCTCTGTTCGCTGGAAAGCTTCCACAGCATCTCCTTCTCCTTCATTTGTGATGCATATGGTACACAAAGTCATCGTCGTCCGAATAGTCGATGCTGTCCACAGCAGCGGCAACGGTGATTCCAAGCGTGGCACTCGATCGCGCATTGACTTGGACGCTGTCTTGGTCCCCTCGCAGACTGAGTGAATGGTGTGATGGACTCTTGCCTGTCGATCCAGTCGGGTCGGTGCTGCGAGAGTTCTCCCTGTTCGCTGCCATCATACTCGTCGTCTGAGGACTGCGACTTGCCCATGAGCCGCTTGAGCGATCGCTGGTACCGCAGATCCTGTGTAAAGAACAGCACGGGGTTGCCAATGGTGTTGGTGGCCGTCAGAATGAGCGAAATGCCTTCGACGACTGGAGGGACGAATCTGCCAGTGATAAGCTGATAGGACAGACACGCCCCAAACAGACTCCAGCACCTGCAGCAACGCGAGAGAGTGCCAGAGAGTGCCATGCAGCGTCAGTGACGTCAGCAGCCATCGACCACTTGCCCAGATCGCACACGAAGCGGTTGCGCATCTGCCACTCACGCCAAGCAGCAGAGTGTGACCGACACAGCTCGCCTCACGACAGCAATCCGCATCTGCAGTGTGACGTCGATCTTGGGGGCCGACTGCCGTCGTGCGCCTCGGCCTTTGCCTCTGGCGGGTGACGGTGGGTCCATCCTTCCTTGCACACGCCTGGACAGCATTGCCACTCGCCGGTATGTGAAGTAGTACAGGACGCCGATCACGGCAGGCACAAAGAACGAGCCGGCCGTGTTGAGCGTGCGAAAGGACACCGACAAAGGCTCTTGGGTCAAGACATCGAACCTGTCCCAGCAGGCAGCAAGTGTTGGTATGTGGATGCCGTTGTTATGGACAGTCGGCTGGACTCACCCGCAGTACAGCCTGCTGACTGTGGAGGGAAAGCACGCAGTCAAGGAAGACAGTCAGCTGCATTGCATCCAGTCATGCATGTGGTGGGGCAGCGAGAGAGAGGGCAGAGAGAGAGGGCAGAGACTCGCCTTGCAGGACATAGTGTGTGCGGCTGCCGAACAGGATGGGCAGCATCGCCAAGACAGAGTTGACGATCCAGATGACAAGGACGAAGAGCTGGATGGTCGATGGACGCGGTGCTGGCTGCTCGCGCACAATCACATGGAACTGATACACTGCGAGTCCCTGCCAAGGGCACACCAGGGGCACACCATGGACGCTCAATGTCAGCCAGCCAGCCACTCAGACAAACAGCCAAACAGGCAGACAGCCAAACAGACAGCATGCCCAGCTCTTCGGATCGAGTCGGTCAACACCGCGAATCGCCGCAGTTTGGAGACGCTCCAGAGTCGCGATTGTGTGCGACCAGACGTGTCGACTGTGACGGCCGCCGATGTGACCTTGGCCAGGCACAGCCATATGGGCGATGCGAAAGCTCATCTCTCAAAGCATTCCAAGCCAGAGCATCCAAGCCAGGCTTGGACTCGTTTCGCGCCGCATAACAACCGTCAAGCCACCATGGCAACCATCCAAGCACATCCTCTGTACTCACCAGAATGGTCCACACCGACACGACACCAAGGTGCTGGACGCCAAACCCCTGCACCTGGCACAGCACGTTGCTCTTGGCAAGCATCGAGACGTCGGACCCGAGCGACGAGCCATAGGTCGACAGCACCACCATCGAGAGCAGCAAGTCGCACACGGACAGCGACAGGTTGAGCCAGACCTCGCCGAAAGAGCGCAGGTGCTTGGATCGGGCGATGGCGAGAACAAACACGGCATTGAAGAGCAGGCCGACCGAGTACGCCATGACTATGGCAACATTCATAAGCTGCAGGACAGGCTCTGTCTTTGGTATTGGCACCTGCGATGGTTCTGCAGCTTCCGACTCTGTGTTCGAGACCGCCATGGGATGGTACACGGCACACGGCACGCGCGTTGTGGTTTGTGCGGCAAGGAACACTTCAACAGCCGCAAGGTATCAGCGGCACAAAACCGGCGGGTTCCCTGGCGAGGTTGAGAGTTTTTGAAAAACCGTGCTTTGAATGCCTGCTGCTGCTGCTGCTGCATGGGATGGCGGTGTCGGCCTGCATTCATGCATCTGGCTGCACGATGCGCATGAATGGAGCCAGACAGGGTTGCATTCATTCGACTAATAAGCGAACAGAGTGCCGATAAGGAAGCGGTGCTTGAGACAATTAGAATGTAAGAGTGGGTGTGTGAGAGAGCATCTTTTGTGGGTGTGTGTGTGTGTGTGTGTGTGTGTGTGTGTGTGGCTGTATGCAGCTCGCACAGACGGTGCGACTCAGAGACGGCCAGTGGACGACGATGCCGCGCGCTGTGCCTCGGCCTTCTTGTTGGTCAGGCCCAACAGCTCCATGAGAGACTCGCGGTAGCGTCTGTCCAGACTGAGTAGGACCGTTGCATTGAGCAGCGGGCTGAATGGCAAGAAGACCACAGCACGAGCGTCGGTGAGCGGCGACACGGCCTTGCCAGAGAACGACTGCATGATGTTGATGATCAGGTAGAATGTCCACGAGCCCCTGCGAACCACGAGCAGGCATCAGTCGTCGGACGGATGCATGGATCTGCAGTGGGTCTGCCATCCTTGACAACGCGCACGCCACTCACATGAAGCTGCCGGCAACAAGGACAGCACGCTTGATGATGGCGACCTGCACTTGGAAGTTCTTGCTCTTCTTGGCACGCAGCTGCGACGACAGCTTGCCGCCAGTCTTTGACGAGCTGTCCGTGGCAGCCGTGCCCACCTGCGCGCTGGCCGTGCTGGCATCGAGCATCGGGTTGGACTTGCTCGAGCTCTTGTCGCCCATGGCTCCAGCTGTCGAGCTCGATCCGCTCGTGTCCGAACCGCCGGTGCCCTTGGAGCCGGATGGGTGCTGCACCACAATGAGCTCCTTGTTGACCAGCCACAGCTTGCGGCCGATGAAGAAGTAGATGGCAATGATCATGCAAGGCAGAAGCGCCAGAATAGCCATGTTCCTTTGGCCGGTGGCGATAGTGAGTGAGCCAGTGATCCAGCGAGCCGGTGATCCAGCCAGAGAAGGATCGCCACCGACAGCCAACGGCTTCACGGCACAGGCAGAAGGATGAGCCAGGCTGGCACTCACAAGAAACGGATGATGATGGCACTCGGTGTCTGCGACAGGAGGTTCACGCCGCAGTACATGCCTTGATGTGCGAATGAACGGCATGTAAGTGGCATGGTTTACATGACGCGTCTGGCAGTGCAGCCCAGTGCATACATACCGGACGGCTACAATGAGAGTCGCGACGGCCAGACGAGAATCGGTGTTCAATCCATCGCAGCATGCCGAGCATGCCATCCAGTAGAGTGCCACCAACGGCCGTGAAATGGATAGTCCAGCACGTTTGTGGAGGAGTCCCAACGGCCACAAGCCAGTGAGTACATGCCAAGACAAGCGAAAGCTGCGAGCCGTGCTGGATCAACCAGATGGCGAGCACAGACCTGTATGGTGTATCCATCGTTGCGATCGGCGAGGACTGGAGTGAGTCCCCAGATAAGTGTCACGAACCAGACGACGCCGAGAAGCATGGTAAGTTGTTTCTGTCAACGACACAGAGGGGCAACGGAGGAGCATGCACAAGACGCAGTGCGATGGTCAGCCATTCCGAACGGTGTTGGCATGTCTTGGCACAATGCAAACGCGAACACACGGACAGACACACGGACAGACACGCGGACAGACACGCGGACAGACAGACAGAAGCAGTCGCTGGACCGGCAGACTCACCTTGGTCGGGTGCGACTTTTCCATGACAATCAGCCAGTAGTTGCATCCAGAGATGGCAAGCAGCGTGAAAACGCTCGCAACTGCCAGCGTCTGCAGTCCGAACCCTTGCCACGTACACACGGTCGGATTCGTGAAGATGGTCACCGGCTCGTTGAAACTCGCGATGTGCGTGACGAGCATGATGATTGACCACGCTGCGTCGCACGCCGTGAGATTCAGATTGAGAATCACCTCGGTGGCTGCGAGCAGCGTCGGCGAGCGCAGGATAGACATGAGCAGCACGGCGTTGGAGATGAGCGACAGGAGCATGAGGATGATGACAATGACATGGATGGCCGTGTTTTCGCCTGTGATGCCGTCGCCAGCCATTGCGAGACGATTGAGTGTGAGTGCGAGTGAGTGTGAGAGTGGATGAGTGAGTGTGTTTCTGTGAAGAGCTCTCTGCACAGAAGCAACAAGGAAAGAAACGGCGCAGAGCCTTTGGTCTCGCCAGTCGATGCAACGTCATTCGTGTGGTTTTGGAATGCAACATGCATGACGTCACCGACCATTGCCAGGAACTCAGCCAGGTACATGTATATTGTGATCGCATGCATGTTATAGGATCCACTCACGTGTTCCTGGTTGTGGTGACGAGTCTCGATGTTCTGGAGCATCACAGCTCGGAACAGCTTGGCCTTGTCTTGCATTGCATGTCATTGAGGCAGCGTTTACCGACCACTGTGGACTGCACAGCCGAGCATCTGACGGCATTGCTGTCTGCCAAGGCTGCTCATGGAGCAAGTGTATGCTTGTCGGCTGCTCGTCACGCTCGGCATTGGCAGTCTCGATGGCTTTGGCATCACAAACAGTTGCCGTCTGTCTGGCTGACGCAGGATAGGAAGCCAGCATGTGGCGGTTGTCATTGACCAATGGCGATGTGCAAGGCTTCATTGCGAACCTCAGCAGTACTCAAGGTGGGGTCTGGCCAAGTGTTGGTGGCGCTGGCTGCAAACGACCTCGCCAGCACACCCTCATTGCTGGTCACCAGCATCACGATCGCGCTGAGATGCGAGCGCACACTCTGCAGATGAGCAATTCGGCGCACGGCGACTCTGGTCGACAAACAAGCGAGACTGATGGGCGGGTTGCAACGTCTTGGACGACGGCGGATGGAAGCCAGCGTACTCGTTTGGCATTGTGGAGGTTGGTCAACAGCAATGGTACAACAGGCTCTTTATAGTTGATGTGATAATAGGACGAGATACGACAGAGGCTGGATCAGGAGCATCAGAGCACAAGCGACGAGGCAGCAGCAAGCAGGAGCGAGCCAGCAAGCGAGGCAGCGTTGGACATGGCGCTGCTGTACACGGGCTTGTAGTCGTCGGAGCCGGCCGGCGTGGTGGTGGCAGTGGCCACAGCGGTCGCCTTGGCAGTCGTGGTAGCAGCAACAGTCGTGGTCTTGGGGGCCGACGGCACAGTGGTGGCAGGAGCCTCCTTGACGGGAATGTCGAGCGTCACATCAGCGCACTCGTGGAGGAGAGGAGCCTGCAGAAGCGAGCGAGACGGATGCAGTGGTGGTTGACATCGAGGTTGAGGTGGTCAGCACATGGACATGCAGAAGGACAGCCAGCGATTGCAAGCGGCAGGCGGATGGCATGGGAGGACATGGCATGGGAGGGCACTCACGCCGTTGCCGTTGTCCGAGATGATCTGGATGGTGGCAGGCGACTTGGCGTCGGCGGCGCTGACACCAGACAGGTCGACCGGGATGGTGTAGTTGTCCTTCTTGGTGACGACCAGGCTGCCGATCTTGAGCGGGAACGACGTTGGGTTGGCGCCGATGCCCAGGTTGACGGTGATGGTGGTGTTGCCGTCACCCTCTCTGATGGTGAGGTTGGACTCTGGCAGCAGCAGCAGCGGGAGTGAGGGGCAGAGAGGGGGCAGAGGGAGAGATGGTCAGACCACAGCACACAGCATGGCAGGCGTGCACGGTGCACCACTCACTGGGGCCAAAGGCAGCTCGCACGGCAGACGGCACGGTGAAGTTGCCGCACGGCGCAACAACCATCTGTGCACTGACGTGGCCGCGGAACGGAGGGTCGAGGATGCGGAAGTGGGCCGAGACGGAGCTGGCGGCAGCGAGGACAGCGAGGAGGGGAGCGACAAACATCGTGGGTCTGCTGGCTGGCGAGAGTGTTGCTGGATGGAGTGAGCGGGAGTTGTGCGGGCGGACGCTGCGCTTTTTATGCTGTGCAGGATTGCGCTGGCTGCCCAAGCGGCTGCCGGCCATGTGATTGCTGCGCACAAATCGCTGCAGCCAATCACGGGTGTCGGAGCGCCGGGAGAAGAGCCGCGATGCGTTGTTTGTGCCGCTCGGATCGCATGGAGCGCCGATGGCATCGGATGGCATCCGAGAGTGGATCGGGTCCCACTGCGGCCCTCCACGGACGCTCCGTCGGTGTGGATGCTCCGTGTGTGTGTGAGTGTGTGAGTGGGTGAGTGCGCCGCTTGAGGGATTTGTGCGTTATGGTGCCAGTTGCACTTTGACCGCTCTCCCTTTGGCCGCCCTTGCGCTGCTCTCCGCCTTTGCCAAACATCCCGTATCCAACGTCCACATGTCACTCGCTGCACGCATCCTCCTGCTGCTCGCCCTCTGCCTCGGCGCTGTGCACGCACACTTCCAGCTGGTGACGCCGCCGCCCAGGCTGTACGACGACCTGCTCGAGCTCGACCCGCCCTGCGGCGGCTCCAACACCACCATGGCCCGCATCGCCTTTCCTCAGAGTGCGTGCTCTGCTGCTGTTGCTGTTGCTGTTACTGTTGCTGTTGCTGTTGCTGTTGTGGACTCTCTCCCTCTCACACACCGCCCTCTCACTCAACCACTCACTCCGTCGTCTGCTGCAACAGAGGGCGGCGTGCTGTCCATCAAAGCCTTCCACGGCAACGCCAACATGACCTTCAACATCGCCTTCAAAGACCCGCTTGTGCAGCAGGACTTTACCGCAAAGTTCCTGCCCGACAGGGTCATTGCCACCATCGGCCCGTACTCGCTCGGCCCCATCGACCTGTCTGGACTGCCCGACGCAAAGAACGGTGCCAACGCAACGCTGCAGCTGACGTTCTCTGGCGGCGACGGCATGCTGTACCAGTGCACCGACATTGTCATCGACTCCAAGCTCAACACAGCAAGCGCTGCCGTCGGCGGCCGTCGCAGCGGCGCATACCTGGCCAGCATCTCTGCCGTGGGTGCTGCGCTGGCATCGCTGGCCGTCTGGGCTGCTCTGTGATCGCCCTGCCATGCCTCTGCCATCCCTTCCCGCCCTGTTTATCTGTCTCCAATACATCCAGCCTGTCGGCCAGTCTGCCACTCTGCCTGCGACTGGACACCTGGATCTGTCTGCTGTGCCGCTCTGCCAGCTTCGACCGAGCGTTGCCCAGAAGCACACCGCTCGCAGCACATGGAGACAATGCCATGCCATTGTGATGTGCAGAGTGTGTCCAGATCTGGCTGCCAGACGCCGCACTTGTCTGTCGACCACACCAGCCGTCGCATCTGCAGCAAACCAGACAGACAAGGAGAGCACAGCACCATGGCACTGCACGACACCGCCGATGACCTCGTGCCTGTCGAAAGCCTTGTGCGAGGGCTCGGCGTGATCATCAACATGCTGGCTGTCCTTGCCAACTTTGGCGTGATGGTGGCGCTGTTCCGCACTCCCAAGCTGCTGGCCATCAACGAGATCTCGTTCAATATGAACCTGACCGTCTCTGACTTTCTGCAAGTGCTGCTCGTTTGCATGGTCGCTGTGGCTCCTGCTGTGACTCCTGTTGTGACTCTTGTTGTCTCGCTGTGGCTCTGCCAATGCTGCCACCTTCCGCTGATGGCGGCACTGACACGGAATGCCATGCCATGCTCCAGCCTGTCGTTGGTTCTGACGCTGCTCATCGGCAGCGGCTCGCCCAACCGTGCCGCCTTTCTCGACAACCGCGCCATGTGCCAGCTGGTCGGCATCGCACTGCAGGCACTCGCAGTCGCATCGGCGCTCACTCTCCTCGTCATCGCAATGAGCAACTTCTGGATCATTGTGCTGGAGAAGCAGCATCTGACGCGTCGCCAGATCCATGCGGCCATTGTCGGCATTTGGGCCGTGACGCTTGTCTTCTCGTGTCTGCCACTGGCCGTGCCTGGCGGCGGCTTCATCAAGCAGCCATCGACATTCCACTGCGCACTCGACCCTGTCAGCGACCATCCAGCAGCCGTGATTGTGCGCACTCTGTGAGTGGCTCTTGTGCGATGCGCGACCGTGCGTCGTCTTTGGCATGCTGTCCATGGCCATGCAATCACAGAACCCTGGAGGCGTGTGCCATGCGACATACTCTGCACTGCCTTGGCACTCATGGGACACAATCTGACACTGCCGTCTGCAACGGCGACTGTTGTTTGTGTTCACATGTATTTGGAGTTTCCTCTGAACGATTAAATCCAGATTCCCAGTCTCGTTAGGTTATGAGCCCAGAGACAACAATGTCTCGAGACTTGGGCACTTCCGCTGGGGGTTCCTCGGAGTCGACGCCGAACTCGTCGACAAACTTAGTGCCACTACCGATTCTCGTCGAGCTGAATGAGAGGTCCTTTATGGGATGGGTCAGACTCTTCGCGGCCTATGCGGCACAGGGCGGTTTCAAAGAGTACTTCCAGTCCGCCACGTATTATGCCGACGTGGATGGCCAAAGAGCCGAGCGCACTCTCAATGAGCACGACAAGGAGAAGGTCGGCAAGGCACAGTTGGCTATTAGCCACGCAGTCAAGAACCACACTGAGCTACTCGACAGGCTGTACATCTTTTTCGACCCTATCCGTCCGGACCGTGCCATGTCGGTCGTTTTCAAAGCGTGCGTTCCAAGCGACCCACAGAGCATGGAGAATCTCAAAGTGACGGCGGACCGTACGGTACCGTTTACACTGGACTCTAGCATCGTGGCACAGATGCAGACCACCATTTTGGCGCATACTCTTCTTTCCTTTCATGGCGGTGCGACCTCGGAAGCGACCCTCATTGCCCGTCTACAGGCCCGCATGCCCTTCGGCTTTGAGGAAGCTAAGGCCGCGCATACGACCCTGCACGATCTGCGCAACACAGTTGAGACTGTCGAGACGCGCCTGCTGGCCAGCACATTCCTTAAGTTTGACAAGCCAGCAGCATCCACGCTCCATGCAGCGAATGCGGACAATCTCAACGCAGCGTTTTCCCGCCAGGGGTCTACGGACAGACAGCAGTCGTCGGCGCCAGTCATCTGTTACGGTTGCGGTAGGCCAGGACACATCAGAAGAAACTGCATGGTTCGCTCACGAGGTGGACGTAACAGTGATCGCGGTGGTAACAGCGGTCGTGACAACCAGGACAGACCTGAGGCCAATGAAAACGTTCACCACTACCCAACGTTGTTCATGAGCTCTCACGGTGCCAGCGACTCCGATCGTCAGTGGGACCGCTTCTTTATCGACTCTGGCGCGACCGATCACATGACGGGTGATGCGTCAAAACTGTCCAACATTCGCCTTCTCTCGGATCACAAGGTGGTCCTCGGCAATGGCGCTGCGATGCAGGCAACAGCCAGAGGCGACATACGGTTCACGATGTTGACGAATAATGGTCGGATTGTCCAGATTGCCAAGGATGTCCTTCTGGTACCAGGGATCACCGTCAACGTCTTGAGCCTCAACAAGCTCATGACTCCAGGCTGTCGCCAGGTACTCGAAAACGGGATCTTTACGGTGCGCAAGGAGGGAAAGACATTGTGGTTTGCACGGAAGAAAGGCGCGTACATTTGGGTAGAGTTGACGAGCGGCACCGCAAGGCCGGCAGACACCTATCCGTCAGGGAATCGCGTTTCCAAGCTTGCTGCCGTTCACTCCAAGGCGGCAACCATGGATACGTGGCATGTGCGCATGGGACATCGTGCAATCGGATCCCTCACCGCCGCAAGAAAGCAGGCGACGGGCATGCGTGTTATTGGTACGCCAACTATGAAGTCGTGCGAGGTGTGTGCGATCGCCAATGCCAAGAGGAAGCCACATCCGCCCCTGAACCGCATCAAGTCCACTAGACCGTACGAACGTCTCTTCCTCATTTGTGCGGCCCGTTCGACACTGGCTCGCACCATGGCAAGCACTACTTCCTTCTGATCGTCGATGACTTTAGCCGCTTCATGTGGACGTTCGGCCTGCGCTCCAAGGATGAAACGGCACAGGCGTTTAGGTTCCTCATCGAAACGATCAACAAGGAGGCGGGTACCGATAGGACTCCCTGCCCTGTCGTTCGTGTTCATTCCGACGGTGGTGGCGAGTTTAAAGGCTCGGCTTTCCAGAAGGTACTGTCTGATCACAAGATTCTCGAGCATGAGGTAACCCAGGCACACACTCCGGAGCAGAACGGCGTCGTGGAGCGCCGTAATGGACTGGTCGTCAGCGGCATGCACACGTGCTTGCTGGACGCAGGCCTACCCATGATGTTCTGGATGGATGCGATGCCTACCAAGTGTACACCCAGAACCGTATGCCATGTCCGCGCCATTGACATGAAGACACCATATGAGCGCCTGCTGGGACGCAAACCATCGGTGGCGCATCTCCGGGCGTTCGGTGTACCTGGCGTTTACCGTAAGTCGACATTCAACAAGAGCACGCTGGAACGGGGTGCACGCTGCTGCATGTTGGGCTACACCATGGCCGATGGTACTTATCTTCTGTGGGATCCCGAGCTGCGGACCACGGTTGAAAAATGCGACGTGGACTTCTTTGAGGACAAGTCCAAGTTATCGCAACTGTCGGCCGAGGATCGTTGGGTTATCGACTCTGCGGTTGATCTGTTCCTGGATTCTCATGTGGCCGCGGATGCAGGAGGGGGATGCCGTTGATGAGGCGCCCGTAGTTGCTCCGGCGGTCCAGGCACAGCTTCCACCAGATGATGCCCCCGCGGTTCAAATTGACCGAGTGGTTCCCGCTGTGGAGGCTCCGAGGCGGTCGACTCGTCATGCTGCGCCCCCGGTTCGTCTTGGTGACTTGGTTGTCCCACCTGCAGACGGCAGGCGGTCTATAGCTGTCCCTGATAGGGCACCGAATCTGGCTCCTGTGGCCCGGCCGGTGGTGGCCGACGACCTGCCAGCTGATGACGTAGTCCTACTTGACGCGGGTCTTAATGCTGCTGAGGCCGTTAGTCTTGGTTTGCAGTTGCCAAGGATCAAGACAGCAACATCCGGATTCCCGAGACGATGGCTCAAGCAGAGGCTTCCGAGTTCGCGGTGTTCTGGAGGGCAGCCGTGGAAAAGGAGGTCGGTAACATGCGCAGCAAGGGCGTGATGGTCGAGACAGACGCTGTGTTTGGTCACCAGGTCGTTGGCACCAAGTGGGTGTTCTCGGTGAAACCAGACAAGGACGGCTACCTGGCCGTGTTCAAGGCGCGCCTGGTTGCTCGTGGCTTCATGCAGGGCAAGACCATCATGACGTACGCGCCTGTTGCTTCCATGTCCTTTGTGCGCTTAATGCTGTCTCTCGCGGCGTCCAATGACTGGGAGGTGCACCAGATGGACGTCAAGGCGGCGTTCCTGAATGCGCCACTACAGGAGGATGTGCACGTGGCCATACCGCCTGGCTTGCCCCGAGCGGAGGGTCGGGTGTGGAAACTGCTCAAGGCTCTCTACGGGTTGCGACAGTCACCGATGCACTGGTTCAACAAACTGGCTGAGACGCTCAAGGCCATGGGCTTCTCCGATACGCAGAATGAGCCGTGTTTGTTCCGTCGCGTCATGGACGGTCAACCCCTGTTTGTCTTGGCATATGTGGATGACCTGCTGATCATGGGCCCACGCCTGTCGGACGTTGAGGGCTTCAAGGCCGACATTTCGTCGCGGTTTGAGATGTCGGACTTGGGCGAGCTTAGCTACTTCTTGGGCATTTCGTTCTCGCGGAATCGGGCAGCACGCAAGATCTACATGAGCCAGAAGTCCTACCTCGAGGAAATCGTTGAGCGGTTTGGCATGGACGATGCCAACTCGGCGCCTCTACCCCATGATTCCTCTGTGGAGCTCGGCCCTCGGCGGAGCGACGAGCCTCGTGAGACCTCGTTTGACTATGCCGGTGCGGTCGGCATGCTCATGTACGCGACGACGTCTACGCGGCCGGACCTGTGCGTGGCCGTCAACAATTGCTGCCGGTATACCAATGATCACTCCGAACGGCACGTGCGTATGCTCAAGCGGATCATTGCCTATCTCAAGGGCTCGTTAGATCTCGGCCTTGAGCTGGGGGGTAGTGGTAGCATGATCCCGATGGCATACGTGGATGCGACTTGGTCTGATAAGGACGATCGCAAGTCTACTTCCGGTTTCGTCGTGATGTTGGGATCAAACTCGATTACGTGGGCTACCAAGAAGCAAGAATCGCACGCAATGTCGACCCAGGAGGCTGAGCTGGTAGCGTGCTCAGAGGCGACCAAGGCACTGATGGCGTTGCGCATCTTGCTAGACGAGCTCGGGTTTTCAACGACCGGTACGGAGACGCCTCAGTTGGTGTGGAGCGCGGCGTCATACAGTCGGGGACAATCGCGCGACCAGAAGCCAGTGGAGTGGGTGCCGATGATGATCATGAATGATAACAAGGCTTGTGTCAAGGTCACGTCGGGCGGTGCAGGCATTAGGTCGATCAAGCATATGGAGCTGCGTGATCGTTTTGTGCTGGAAAAGGCAAAGGAAGGCAAGGTGGTTCTGAAGCACATGGCTGGGACACGAATGGTTGCAGATGTTTTGACGAAGCAGTTGGATCGGGAGACCTTCGAGAAGCATTGTGCAACTTTGGGTGTTATTGATATGGGGATGTGAACATGGGGGGTGTTGTTTGTGTTCACATGTATTTGGTGTTTCCTCTGAACGATTAAATCCAGATTCCCAGTCTCGTTAGCGACATGCTCTGCGGGATGCAACGCGACAGAAACATGGCAGTGCTGATCCTGACTCCATCGCTCATTGGTCTGTTCTACGCACTCATTGCACGCAAGCTGTGGCTGGTGAGCAGAGAGCTCATCAAGACCCTCTGCCACTCGGACCTTGGGTCTGTCAGCACCGCCGCCACAGATGAGCATGCCAGCTCGTTCGGATCCAACGTCGCGACCAAGAGCAGCAACAAGGGCACATACAGCAGCTCGAGTGCAGCCACATTCGATGCTGATCACACAGACACGGTTGATGCTGGCAATGCAACTGCACAAGCACACGGGCAGAGGACTGGCCCAGCAACGATGGCCAGAGGACCGAGCACCATGAAGAGCTTGGCAAACCACAACGAGCAGCAGATCAGGACAGTCGCATTGCAGATCGCTGTGGTCAAGCGGGCCGTTGTGCTCGTGCTTGCCTTTGTGGGAGCATGGGGTGGCTACCTCGTGCAGATCATCTACCAGGTTGCAATCCACGCACCCGCATCGCCGTTGACCGAGGCGCTTGTGTTTGTGCAGCTGTCGTCCAACGCACTGCTCAATCCCATCCTGCTGGTTCTCATGGACGGCCGGTATCGTGAGGCGGTGGGCAGCATGATCGGACGCAGAGCAGCGCATGTGGGACCGCAGCCGCCGTCCAAGGGCGGATGATCGTTGGCTGGATGGATAGGATGGGATGGCCATGAGCAGCCGGCACATGCGCAATACATGCACAGTTGAATGCACAGGTGGCTGGACGAGATGGAGTGTGTTCAATGGTCGCAATACAGTCACAGAGGGGATGGAGCAGCAGACTGGTACAGCAGATGTGGCTCAGATGAGCGCAGCAACGATGGCAGCAATGGCAGCAAGCGACATGTTGGCAGCACTCAGGTGAGATGTGCCGCCAGCGCCAGTCTGTGCCGTGGTGGGCGATGGGACGGCGGCAGATGCAGATGCCGAGGGCAGCGGGGAAGCAGAGGGCAGCGGGGATGCCGACGGAGATGCCGATGGTCTGGCAGACGGCTCGGCCGGGGACGGCGAGGGCGATGGCCTGACCGGGGGTGGCGACGGCGATGGCTGCGGAGGGGGAGGAGGAGGAGGAGGCGGAGAGGCACCACGAACAGTGACGTCGGTGCACTGGTACAGCACCTGCGAGCGATTCAACATTCAAGCCAGTCAGCCACCAGCAGGCAGACGGCAACGACAGGCAGACAGGCAGACAGGCAGACAGGTAGGCTTGTGCTTACGCCGTGGCTGGATGTGCACACAGTCTGGATGGTGCCAGGGCCGCTGAAGCCGGCCAGGTCGATGGGGATGGTGAAGACGCCTCTGGCCGTGAACGACTGAGCGCCGATGCGGTTGGGGAACGACGTCGGGTTGCCGCCTGCACCAAAGTTGATGGTGCACGCTGCGCCGGCGTCCGCCATGCTGAGGTCGACCGACGACTCTGGTTGCCGTGCCGCACAGCAGCGGGAGAGGGGGCAGACGAGCGGCGGCAGCAGGGAGGAGGCGTGCGGTCAGCAACCGCCCAGCAGGATGGCGGCATGGATACGGCAAGGGCAGTCGCCGCTCACTCACTCTGGTCAACAGTCGTTCTTGGGCCGACGTCGTTGTATCCGCCGCACGGCGCTTGGTCCGAGATCAGGTCGTCCTTGCCTCTTGCGGGCGGACGGATGAGCGAGTAGTGGGCCGAGACAGAGCTGGCGGCAGCGACGAGAGCAAGGAGGGTTGCAGGGTGCATGTCGGTGCTTGGAGGTCGTTGTTGTTTGTGCGGAGAGGAACGCTGAGGGATTTCTGCGGCAATGAGGGCATTTTGCACAGTCGGCTGTGCGCTTGTTCCGCTTGCTTGTGTTCCGCTTGCTTGTGCTCCGCTTTGGGTTCCGATCCACACTGCGGATCAATCCATGCGTGGGCAGTCTGTGCGTGTGGATGCACATGGCTGCCCATGACAACACGACAACAGACGACAACAGCCACAGATCAGGTGATGCCGTGTACTTCAACATGACACGCAACGCGTCACGACCACACGACCTCGCTCACTCCGACAGAGAGTGTGTGACTCAACCTGACTGATGCTGACAGTGGCTGGCTGGCACTATAAAAGCGTCGCTGTGGACCACTCTCGCCACCATCCACAATCCACCAACCGCCACAGTCAAACATGGACGCAGCCAACAAGAACAACAACATCACGACGCACCCAGAGCTCTTACGCCTGGCTGTCAACCACCCCGAGCTGGTGCCCGCTGCCGATGCTGCGGCCACAGCCAAGACGTCTGCTGCTGCTGCTGCTGCCGACGCACCGACAGCATCCAAGCCTAACGGACCCGACGACTTGTATCCAGCCAAGATCCGCGAGCTCGAGAACCACGGCACGGCAGCCGATGTGGCTCGTCTGCACGAGATCCAGCACCACTCGCACTGAGCCGCCTGCACTGCACTGCACTGCACAGCGACCCCATACACCAACTTGCACAGACACGCCATGCGCCAACAACCGTCCCCTTGTCCTATAATGAAGCCTTGATGACTCAGCGATCCCCATTCATTCATGCCGCTGGTCACTGCGACAACACATGGTTGCATGCATCCCAAAGCGCTGCAACAAACCGCTGCACGTCAGCCACGGTCGTCTCGCGGCCAATGCTCACCCGCAGCGCATTCTGTGCAATGCCGTGCTCGACGCCGTATGCCAGCAGAATGGGCGATGGCTCAGGGTCGCCGCCACCATGCGAGCCCGAATGGCACGCTGCGCCGCGACTGACGTAGATCTGCGCATCGCTCAGTCGCTCCACAAGCTTCCACGATCCAAGCCGCGACGGTCCAGCCAGACGACTGGCGCTTGACCCACTTCCACTCTCGCGACTGCAAAGCAGCGACCGCTCAACGACGCTAAAGTTGGTTGTGTTGGGCGATCGGCCATGCACGGCCTGCTTACCATGGAATATCACAGCCAGATGCGCTGGACACGTCGCCTCGAGTGCGGCTTCGAGTGCGTTCATGACTTTGCCCATGGCTCGCTGGTACTCGCTCAGATGCTGGACAATCAGCTCGCACGCCTTGCCAAACCCGGCAATCATGGGTGTGTTCTCTGTGCCGGGACGGATGCCACGCTCCTGGCCGCCGCCAAACAGCATGGGGAACAGCGGCGTGTGGTTGGCAGCCAGGCCGCGAGCATAGACTGCGCCGATGCGCGGACCGTAGAACTTGTGGCCGGCAATGGTTGCATAGTCGACGCCAAGATGCTCGACATTGACGGGGATCTTGCCGAGCGCCTGAGCCGCATCTGTGTGCACAAACACACGGCGAGGGACGCCTGTGCTTGCGGGTCCAGCAGCAGTCGCAGGTCCAGACGGGGCTGTGGCTGCAGACGCCTGCTCCCAGACACGCACAACGCGGCAGATGGCAGCCAGGTCGGCAATGCAGCCGGTCTCGTTGTTGACGAGCATGACCGACACCAGGCAGGTCGATGGCTGCAGGGCCTGCGACACTTGTGCAGCTGTGACGGAGCCGTCGGCGAGCGACGCAGGCAGCACCGTCAGCGTGATAGCGCCACGCTCAGCAAGCACCTGTGCTGGCCGCAGAGTGGCTGGATGCTCGATGGACGTCAGGATGACATGCGGCCGCCGCGCGCTGCTGGTGGCCGACGGTGCAGCGACAGGCTTGCCAGCGGTGGCTGCCTCTGCTGCCTCTGCTGCCTCTGCTGCCTCTGCTGCCTCTGCTGCCTCTGCTGCCTCTGCTGCCTCTGCTGCCCTGATGGCCGCCTGTGCGTGCTCAACGGCCGAGTGCAGCACCAGGTTGTTGGACTCGGTGCCGCCGCTCGTGAACACAATGTCGGACGTGCTGCTGCTGCCCAGGGCCAGCGCCGTCCATCGGCGGGCATCGTCGAGCACCGCTCTGGCCGCCAGCCCCGGCCCGTGTGCCGAGCTGGGGTTGGCCCACGCCGTCGCAAGCGTGCCTGCCACGGCCGCAATGACCTGCAGAGCAAGCCGCCAAGCCCAGCCTGTCAGCGGCTGGTGGCGGCTGGCGGTCGCTGCGAGTGGCTGCATCCAACCACAGGCACAGGCGCACACACCTCTGCGGAAACCGGCGTCGTTGCGTTGTTGTCCAGATACAGCTCGCTCGCAGCCGACGTCTCGCTTGCCATCGCCGCCATGCCACGCACCGTCGACTCGCAGATCGCGCTTGCCAGCGAGCCGGACAAGCGTGTCGGACACTTCGGACACACATGGCGCATTCGGCTGCCGACGCTTCCCCTGCAACGCCTGCCGGCCAGCCAGCCGAGCACACTCGCGCCATCATCCAGCTGGACCTGGACTTTTGTGCGTCAGTCTGTCAGTCTGTCTGTCAGCCTGCCTGTGCACACTGCTGCTCACACTCGCTCGCTGAGCACAGTCTATGCACAGGTCGAGCTCGTCCAAGACCCGTCGCTGCGCTCTCGGCCAGTCGGCATCCAGCAGAAGCACATCATCGTCACCTGCAACTACGTGGCCCGTGCGCAAGGCGTCCACAAGCTGCAGCTGCTCACAGACGCTCTCCAGGCATGTCCGCACCTGGTCGTCATTGACGGCTCAGACACCTCGCGATACCGTCGAGCGTCGGGCCAGATCTACCGCCTGGTGCACAGCCTGCTGAATGGCGACGCTGACCAGCCAGCTGCAGCAAGCACGCACATGGGCAAGCAGGCTTGCGGCATGCAGCCGCTGGTGCCGATCGAGCGGCTTGGACTCGATGAGCTGTTCATGGACGTCACGCAGCTCATCGCCGACCATCTCGACTCGGCCGACTCGCAGCCATGGCCAGACGGCACGTGTGTGTTCAAGCTGCCTGGTCTCTTTGCCGTCTCGTCTGCCCATTTGCACCAGTCCGTTGCATCGTCGTCTGGATCTGCATCTGGGCCATCCATGACAACAACAACAACAACAACAGCAGTTGTGCCCATGAGCACAGGACCCGCACTGTCTGGATTCACATACACGCCGTCAGCCTATGCAGCCACCCAAGTCATTGGCGACACGCAGACGCACAGCAAGCGTCCCATTCCACCCACACAGCAGCGGCTGATCATTGCATCGCACATCAGCGCTCAAGTGCGGCACTGGATACACGCTGTGCTTGGGTACACGTGCTCAGGCGGCATAGCAACCAGCAAGCTGTTTGCCAAGATGGTTGCTGGCACACACAAGCCAGATGCGCAGACTGTGTTCGTGGCGTCGCCAGAAGGGATGGCAGCGTTTGGCGCCATGGATGTTGGCAAGGTGCCTGGTTTTGGATATGCTGTCAAGCGACTGCTGAGCTTCAAGGTGCCTGCGCTCGAGTTTCACGGCCAAGGCAGCACGAGCGAACCTGGACGCCACGGCACAAGCCACGACGGCGACACGGACTCTGTGGACGGTGAATACGAGCTGGAAGAAGAGGAACAGCAGCAGCAGCAACAGCAGCAAGAGGGCGGATGGTGTGACGACGGCGTGGATGATGACTTGCTTGCCATGGACCATTCGCGTCTGTTCAGTCGCCACTCTGCAGCAGCACCTGGCGCGTCAGACAGCCTTTACAACACCAACTCGCCATACAACTTCACGCGCACCATCGCGCACTTGCGGTCGCTTGTCCCGCGTCGTCTGTGGACTGCGTGGTTTGGCGACAAGACGGGCACGCTCTTGTGGACGCTTGTTCAGGGCATCGACGACAGTCCTGTGCGCCACACACCTAACCCATCGCAGATCTCTGTGCAGGACACGTTCACACACTGCTGCATGTTTGCAGATGCTCGACAGCGTCTGGTGAAGTTGGCGTCGCTGCTGCTTGAACGGGCACAGGAAGAGGAGACAGTCGCTATGCCAGCATCAGCACCGCCTGACACGAGCAGCGGTGCAAGCAGACATCGAGTGTGGCGACGGTATCCATCAGCATTGCTCATCACGCTGCGTCGGGCACGGTCGGCTGGATCGTCATCGTCATCGTCATCAACAGCGCGGTATCAAGAGAGCAAGACTGTTGCGCTTCCTGTCGACATATTCGATCTGTCGGTGCGGATATGCGATCGTGCCAGCCGCTGGGTCGATGTATCGCTGATGCCAGCATTCAAGAGCATGGTTGGAGCCAGTCCGTATCCACAGCTTGCGCCGCCGTTGTCGCTGGCATCCGCATCCCACTCAGCAGCCGATGATGGGTTCAACGTGACGCTGCTTGGTCTGACGCTTGCCGAGTTTGGGAAACCGTGGGAGCCACCGTCGGCAAGATCCATTGCATCTTTCTTCAAGGCAGCGGCAACCGACACGACGGCCAAGACGGCAGGCACAAGGATTGCAGCCACAGCATACACAGACGATGAGCTGCGCGGCATGCTTGACGAGTCGATGGATGTGGCCGTGTTTCGCGAGCTGCCTGACGATGTGCAGACGGATGTGCTGGAAGACTGCCGACGACGCCACTTGCAGACGGCCAGTGGAGCAAGAATGCAGTCAAGCCGTGCTGGAGACAGCAGAAGCCAAGCCAAACGGCGTCAGCAGCCACCAGCCGATCAGCTGGCACATCAAGCGAGGGCACTGCCGACCAAGAAACGCAAGGGCGATGCAGCAGACGCGGACAGACTTATCAATGCAGCCAAGCCCAAGGCAGGCGGCAAGCACGCGAGAGTTGCTCCAAAGGGGCAGTCGCGCATCGATCAGTGGATGAAGCGACCGCAATGAACAAGATGCCAGCAACAAAGTACCAAGAACAATTTGACAGTAAATCTCGTCCAAGTTTCTTCATTGAACATGGCACGCATGCCACGTTGTTTCGAGTCAGGCAAGCAGGATTCTCAGAGGCGGGCGTTGGGCATACCCTTCATGGCCTGGCGCACGCCGAGGTCGGCCATAATCTCCTCGGATCCGCCGAGGATAGCGCCAAACTTGTACGTGCGCTGGAACGCCTCAATGACGCGGCCCATGCCGGTCTTGGTGATGCCACGTCCACCAAAGATTTGGCAAGCATTGTCAGAGACGTTGTGCGCGACACGCGTGCATTGGAGCTTGAGGAGAGCGATCGGGCCAGCAAGCTTGATGGACTGCTCCTTGTACGACATCTGCGTCATCTGGTACGTGAGGTTCTCGAGCCAGTTCTGCACAGCCTCGACCTCGGCGATCTGGATACATGGACGCATAATAAAACAGTCAGCGCAAGTCGCAGGAACCACGGTAAGGTGCACAAGATGCCAAGAGCTGCTTACCATGTGAGCGAGCTTGTTGCGAATGACAGGCTGCTCGAGGAGGGACTTGCCAAACACCTTGCGCTGGTTGGCCCACTTGAAGCACTCCTCGACAACGAGGCGCGTGATACGGAGGATACCACAGATGATGAGCCAGCGCTCGTGGTTGAAGTTGTACATGATGACCTGGAAGCCACCACCCTCCTTGCCGAGGAGGTTCTCGACGGGAACCTTGACGTTCTCCATGATGACGTACGACGTGCCAGCAGCGCTCGAGTAACTGGTCTTGATCTTCTTGGTCTCGAGACCATCGGAGCGCTCAATCAGGAGCATCGAGATGCCACCTGCGCCAGGACCTGTGCGGACAGCGGTGGTGAAGTAGTCGCAGTCAACACCGTTGGTGATCCACTGTATGCGAGCAGACATTCCGGTGACGGCAAATCACAGTCAGCCATCAACACGCGCGATAAACACGCAGGTCGAGTGCATACCTTCTTGACACCATTGACAATGTAGTGCTTGCCATCGGCGGTCTTGACGGCGGTGGTCTTGATGGCCGCAACATCTGAGCCAGCATTCGGCTCCGTGATCGCCAAGCAAATGCGCTTCTCGCCATTGAGCACCTCGGGAATGACCTTGGCCTTGGTGGCCTTGGAGCCAAAGTGGAGGACGGGCGGCAGGCCAATGACCATGCCGGTGGCAACCGAGTCGCCGTAGCCTGGAATGCTAAGGTGAGACAGCTCGTCGTGAGCGATCATCTCGTGGAAGTAGTCAAACTCCTCGGGCTTCACGCCGCCAGGAAGCGTGTATCCCTTGAGGTGGTCACCGGGACCAATGCGCGCAGCAAGGAGACCCTGAGCACCAATCTTCTTCATGACTTCAACAGACACGGGCTTCTCCATGTCCTCAAAGACCTGGCCCTCGGGACGGACAACCTCCTCCATGAACTTGCGGACCTCGCCCTGGAAACGGCGGTGCGAGTCGTTGAAGTAGACGGAGCGGAAGCCCTGGAGGTACGAGGGCTCGGCATAAGGCACCTGGCTGACGAGGCCGGGGACGTTGACGATGATCTTGGGCTTCTCGTTGACGATGGAGCCAATGTGCAGACGCGGGTACTTGCGGAGCACTTCCTGGCGGTGGTAGGCGTAGAACTCCTCTGCAGAGTGGTGTGGGCAAGGGGACGACAGCGTGAGTTGGTGCAGGAGGTGGGAGGGAGATGGCAGGCAGGCAGGCAGCGGCCACGGCAGTGGCAGCGGCAGCGATCTGCCGTCACCGTGACAAGGCGAGCAATCGCATCGGCTGCCGTTTCGGCTGTGGCGCAGACAACGCACAGCGGCTGGTGCAACAGCAAGCTGCTGAGCACGTGCCGGTGTCTGAGCGACGGAGTGGGGCAGAGGGGCAGAGGGGCAGGCACGGCCCGTGGCAGGCAGGCAGACAGACGGCCTGTGTGTGTGTCTGGCTGGCCGGCTGGTTGGCAGCAGCAGCAGCAGCAGCAGCAGCCGATCCACACACACGCAGATCAGGCAGCCTGCTGCACATCCAACCTCAGACGCACACGCACAAAGGCACGCACACGCAGCCAAGTCACAGGCGGCACAGGCGGCACAGCTGGTAGCTGCCCGCACAGCTGCTGCTGAACACAGGTGCCGGCCATAACAGCGCAGGGCAGGGCAAGCAGGCAGACACACACACGGACATGCAGACACACAGACGCAGACACGCACAGAGAGCGCACTCACCGGTGGCATCCTTGCCGGCAACCTCGAGGATGACCTTCTCGCCACCAGGATGCAGCGCAGCAAAGTTGGTGATGTCGTAGACGAGGCTGTCGATGATAATCCAGGCGCTCTTCTCGCTGTTGTGGGTAGCGACCTCCTGACGAGTGAACGTGCGGAGCTCCTTGGACATGGCGGCAGGTGTTGTCGGATACGGAAAGTCGTGTCAACGAGGGGCACGTACGTCGGGCCACGAAGCGTGCCCATTGTTCCCGTACGCGTCAACCAAAGACGCGTACTGGCCTGTGCTCGCGTGATCTCGTGATGTGGGGTCGGGATCAGGGACATTCATTCACACGTGTCAGACAATGCGACGCAACCCAACTAGCTCAGAGGCGAGCGTTGGGGAAGCCTCTCATGGCCTGGCGCACACCGAGGTCGGCAAGGATCTCCTCAGATCCGCCGAGGATAGCAGAGAACTTGTACGTGCGCTGGAACACCTCAATGACGCGGCCCATGCCGGTCTTGGTGATACCGCGTCCACCAAAGATTTGGCAAGCATTGTCAGAGACGTTGTGGAGCATGCGGGTAGAGCTGAACTTGAGGAGAGCGATCGGGCCAGCAAGCTTGACGGACTGCTCCTTGTACGACATCTGCGTCATCTGGTACGTGAGGTTCTCGAGCCAGTTCTGGTGAGCCTCGACCTCGGCGATCTGGATACATGGACGCATAATAAAACAGTCAGCGCAAGTCGCAGGAACCACGGTAAGGTGCACAAGATGCCAAGAGCTGCTTACCATGTGAGCGAGCTTGTTGCGAATGACAGGCTGCTCGAGGAGGGACTTGCCAAACACCTTGCGCTGGTTGGCCCACTTGAAGCACTCCTCGACAACGAGACGTGCAAAACGGATGGCGGCACAGCACATGACCCAGCGCTCGTGGTTGAAGTTGTACATGATGACCTGGAAGCCAGCACCCTCCTTGCCGAGGAGGTTCTCGACGGGAACCTTGACGTTTTCGAACGTGACATACGAGGTGCCAGCAGCAGGGGACGTGCTCGTCTTAATGGGCTTGGTCTCAACGCCGTCAGTGCGCTCGATGAGAAGCATCGAGATGCCACCTGCACCAGGGCCGGTGCGGACAGCGGTGGTGAAGTACTGGCAAGCGGTGCCGTTGGTGATCCACTGCAACGAGTACCATAACAGTGTTAGCTTGGCATCCATCTTCCACGCGATGCAAGACACGAACCTTCTTGAGACCATTGACAATGTAGTGCTTGCCATCGGCGGTCTTGACGGCAGTGGTCTTGATACCAGCGACATCTGAGCCAGCGGCAGGCTCCGTGATCGCCAAGCAAATGCGCTTCTCGCCGCGCAGCACCTCGGGAACAACACGCTCCTTGAGCGCCTTGGGACCAAAGTGGATGACGGGCGGCAGGCCAATGACCATGCCCGAACCGAGAGACTCTGAGAAGCCAGGAGTGGCCATGAGGCACATCTCGTCGTGAGCGATCATCTCGTGGAAGTAGTCAAACTCCTCGGGCTTGATGTCCGCAGGGAGCTTAAAGTTCTTGAGGTGCTCGCCGGGACCAATACGCGTGGCGAGCCAGCCAAAGTCGCCCATCTTCTTGAAGAGCTCGTCGGAGCCAGGCTTGCCTTGGTCTTCGCCAATGAGAGCCTCGGGCATCACCTCGGACTGCACAAACGTGCGAATGGCCTTCTGGAAACGGCGGTGCGAGTCGTTGAAGTAGACGGAGCGGAAGCCCTGGAGGTACGAGGCCTCAGCATAGGGAATCTGGCTGACGAGGCCGGGGACATTGACGATGATCTTGGGCTTCTCGTTGACGATGGAGCCAATGTGCAGACGCGGGTACTTGCGGAGCACTTCCTGGCGGTGGTAGGCGTAGAACTCCTCTGCAGAGTGGTGTGGGCAAGGGGACGACAGCGTGAGTTGGTGCAGGAGGTGGGAGGGAGATGGCAGGCAGGCAGGCAGCGGCCACGGCAGTGGCAGCGGCAGCGATCTGCCGTCACCGTGACAAGGCGAGCAATCGCATCGGCTGCCGTTTCGGCTGTGGCGCAGACAACGCACAGCGGCTGGTGCAACAGCAAGCTGCTGAGCACGTGCCGGTGTCTGAGCGACGGAGTGGGGGCAGAGGGGCAGAGGGGCAGGCACGGCCCGTGGCAGGCAGGCAGACAGACGGCCGGTGTGTGTGTCTGGCTGGCCGGCTGGTTGGCAGCAGCAGCAGCAGCAGCAGCAGCCGATCCACACACACGCAGATCAGGCAGCCTGCTGCACATCCAACCTCAGACGCACACGCACACAGGCACGCACACACAGCCAAGTCACAGGCGGCACAGGCGGCACAGCTGGTAGCTGCCCGCACAGCTGCTGCTGAACACAGGTGCCGGCCAGAACAGCGCAGGGCAGGGCAAGCAGGCAGACACACACACGGACATGCAGACACACAGACGCAGACACGCACAGAGAGCGCACTCACCGGTGGCATCCTTGCCGGCAACCTCGAGGATGACCTTCTCGCCACCAGGATGCAGCGCAGCAAAGTTGGTGATGTCGTAGACAAGGCTGTCGATGATAATCCAGGCGCTCTTCTCGCTGTTGTGGGTAGCGACCTCCTGACGAGTGAACGTGCGGAGCTCCTTGGACATGGCGGCAGATGGTGTCGGATACGGAAAGTCGTGTCAATGTGGGGCACGTATGTTGAAGCACACACACCGACACGTGACGGCATCAATGGTTTTTTCAATAGAGTTTGGCCGCGTGGGGGACCCAGACAATGAGGGAGAGAAGTGAGAGCAGAGTGTTGCATTCTGTATAGTGCGAGCCAGCTGTCATTCCTGGGTGATCAGACTGTCTCTGTCCACGTCGCCTTCGGGTATCCTCAGAAACTGCTCCACAAAGTCAATCATCATGGGCTCCTTGATGGCCATGAGCTTGAACTCTGTCACAGACTGCAGATCCATGGAGCACTGTGAGTATTTATAGATACACTCATGAACGGCCTCCGAAAAAAACACACCAGTGAGCCATCGCCATTGATGTCCAGGTCTTGAAATATCTGGTTGACCATGGCTGACACGCGAGCTGTTTGGTCCTCGTTGTAAAAGGCAGAATACTGTCGTCGCCAATGCATTCCATGCCAGCATTGCGGCATCAGTCACGTGCAAAGCACCGTGCATATCGCCAGCCTCGTGCACGCACCATCTTGGCGAGAATCTTGATGAGCTCCTTGGGCTCAATGGACCCACTCTTGTCGATATCATAGAGCCGAAACGACACTGTATCATCCCGCCCACAGCACTTGCATCAGCAGCCATCTCACAATCCAGACACGACGCCCACGACCCACATTCTTGTTTCTCGTCTTCGTCGCCCTTGAAAAACGCAGAGAGCCCCTTGATAAACTCGTTGAAATCAATGCGGTGGTTGCCGTCAAGATCGAATGCATCAAACAACCGCTCGAGGAACAGGTATTGTGCGCCTGCAGACCATGCGTTCACGTTGTGCTCGAGTGCCTGCAGCCAAAGCGTCAGTCAGCCGTCGTGTTTGCAGGCCGCATGAAGCGGTGGCTGGCAGAGAGAGAGAGAGAAGAGAAGGCCACCTTTTTAAAGTCTGACTTGTCGATCGTGTTGTTCTCGTCTGCATACTTTGAGAAGGCCTTGTGAAGACGCTTGATTTCAACGAGGGTGACTGTGGATATGCGAGGCGGTTGGCAGGCCCATGGTGGCGGGTAGCAAGTAGATCGGTGGCGGGAAGAATCCAGGCCGAGGTTTGGTTGTTGGATTTGGAGCAAGCGTTTCGGCAGGCATGACCAAGCCGAGGCACGTATCCACGCAGCACGCAGTCCAGCGGGCGGGTTGCATGGCCGAGCCGTTCGCGCGAGTTGCGTGGCAGGGCCGCACGTCGCACCATGGGCGGATGGCACGGCATGGTGGCAGGGCATGGTGGCAGAGCATGCCATGGCGGAAGTGGCGAGTCAGTCAACAAGCTTTGAAGCTTCTTCATGGAGGGCATGGGTACGTGGCTTGGCGTGCAGCAGGCGTGGCAGGCATGGCAGGCGTGGCAGGCGTGGCAAGGGGGCAGGAGCACACGCGGGCAGACAGAGCGTGCGTGGCAGTGAGACGCACAGTGAGACGATTCTGCGGCAACACGGTCGGTGCTCTCGAGGCTGCCGTCTGCGTTCTGCGCTGCGAGCGGGTGCGAGCCTGTCTGGCCCATGGCGGCCGCGGTGACGAGTTTGGATTTTTGGCAAGAATTTTGTCTGCCAATCCATCTCGGCGAATGACAACCAGCGTATCGCTCAAACTGCTCGACAAGCTCGAGAGCCTCGTCCAAGACTGGACGCACGTCCATGCGCGTGGCGCACAGCTGCTCGCCTCGCTCGAGAACCAGTGCCAGCAGCGCTCGCAGACCATGGCGTACATCCGTCTTTCGGCGGCGTCGGCGTCGTCGGCCACCTGCATGCCAGCGCTCTCGGCATCGCTGCATTCCAACCCGCCAATGGACCTGCAGGAACCACACAAGACCAACACCGCAGTCGACCCGCCCTTTCTCCGCGACTTCCCGTCGGCGCTCCCGCGGCTGCTGCGCAAGCAGACCGAGGCCATCGAAGACATCATGGCGCTGCTGCTGGGAGATATCTTGGATGCGTTGCAGGCCGTGACGGCGTCCATGCAGACGCTCGCCAAGGACGCGCTGGCGAAAGCCGGCGGCCCTGCTCTGCTCGGAAAGCTGGTGGTCGATCCGGCGAGCGATGTGCCTGCCGTGGTGGCGGCTGGATGGATCGATGCTGTGGCAGCCGGCTATGTGAGGGAGCTGTTTGTGCTCGAGGACCTGGTGCAGAGCCGGCTGGATCTGCGCGTTTCTGGCGGGCCAGATGAAGCCAGCGGTGGTGGTAGTAGTGGTGGTGGTGTTGGCGGCAGCGGGAGCAAGGATGCTGGGACAGAAGAGGGCAGCAGCAGCAGTGGAGGCAATGTGGGCGTTATCCGGCGGGAATGGGATGTCACACACTGGGTAGACTTGCGGCTGGAAGTCGATATTCGCGAACGGGTGCGTCTCGCCAAACGCATGCAAGCAGCAGCATGACGCGGGCGATCCATCCGAATGCACAATGTACACATCTTGCACACGCTCGTTTATTTCAAGAGACCAGCCACCGGCCCCTACTTCTTGGCCGGTCTGGGCTTGCCTGCATGGCCGCCAAAGCCCTTCTTCTTGCTGAGCGCCTTCTTGACCTTGTGCTGGCCGCGCGCAGCTGGTGCAGGGACACCCTTGTTGCTGCCCTTCTTGGCCTTGCCGTTGAAGCGCTTCTTTACCTTGGTGCGGTCCACGTCAATCTCGTCAGCGCCATCGCCGTTCATCTTGACCACGACACGGCCCTTGCCAAACGCAGCGTCCTCAAAATCAGACTCGATTCCGTCTGCAGCCGCTGCATTCAATGCAGAGGCAGCTTGGCCCTCGGCAATCGACTGCATGGCCTTGGGATCCATGGTCGTGATCGAGAGACACGTCAACCGGCACTTGGCATCAAACGACGCAATCTTGGCTGGCGTGGCACTCGATGGCACTTGCAGCACTGTGAAAGGCGGCTCCTTGACCGTCGAAGCCGACTGGGGAGCAGGCACAGGAGAATACGCGAATCCGCCATCAGAGCGGCCGAGCGCCGCATAGCAGGCCTTGAGATCCCAGACAAAGATGCCGCCGTCTGTCGCACACGTTGCGACGACTGTGGTTTGTCTCTTTGCAGCCATGATTGTCGCCACATCCTTGATGCGCGCGCCGTGGCCTGACAACCACCGCATCACGACATCGCCGTTGAGCGAGACAACCGTCACAGTCCGGTCCTCTGCACCGAGCACCAGCACGCCCTGACGCAGCGCCTGTGCAGCCGGCCCATCGCCCTGCATCTCGCCCTCCACTTTGGTAAACGCAACCGCATTGATCCGCGACTTGGGGCTGTCGATCTTGGCGACGGCAAGCCCGTCCGACATATCATGCACCACGACACTCTTCTCAAACGCCACGGCGTATCTTGTGCCGCACGGACTCCACACCACATCCTCGGGCACGGTCTGGAACCGCACCGTGCTCGCACACTTGGCCGTGGTCAGGTCCCAGCACTTGATCGTCTTGTCCTTGCCGACCGTCAGCAGGATCTTGCCAGACGGGTGCACCGACATGGCGAGCACCGGCCCGACGTGCCCGACGAGCGTCTTGAGAACCTCCCAGTCGCGGGTGCGGATGATGGCAACGGTGCCGTCCTCAGAGGCCGACAAAAGATGCGTGCGCGAGAAGAAGGCGAGTGACGTGATGGTGCCTGAATGGTGCATGAGCGTGCCGATTTCCTTGCGGATGCGCAGGTCGTACAGCTTGACATGCTCATCGGTCGAGCCTGTTGCGAGGTACCGGCCGTTGGTTGCGAGCGACTTGATGCAATGGTGGTGAGCCGGGTAGATGAAGATTGGCTCAAGCGCTGCTGCTGCTGCTGCTGTCACCGTTTCTGCCGTGCCATTTGCGCCGGAGGCTGCATTGGCAGTCGCTGTGGTGTCATCTGCAGGCGCTGTGGCAGCTGTCGGCATGGGACATGCCAGCCCGTACAGCAGACGCTCGTATGTGCCAGCGACAATGAGCAGGTCGGCGTCCAGCGGCGCCGTCGTTGCTGTGCTCGTGTCCGTCATTGTGCGTATTCGAGATCAAAAAAGAAAAAAGTGGGTCGGCTTCTGGCTGCTTCTGGCACAACCGACACTGCTGTCACAACCGGTGCTCACTGGTGGCCAACACGATCGCACAGTGGCAGTTGCTCTTTGGACACCGACTGCGCTGCTTGACGCACCTTGACGGCATGTGGGCCTGCAAGATGCCATCCAGTCACGTGTCTCCTCACGTGACCCGCCTGTCATCCAGCCTCGATTCATCGACTTGATCAACCTCCCCAGTCACATTCTTGTAGGTGGCGTGCTCGCGCATGTGTGTCCGTCTGCTGGACGTCCGTCCGACTCGTGGTGCTCCATTCAGCTAAAGACGCAGCAGGCATGTCATCCAAGGAAAACAAAGGCGACGCCATCTCCAACGCATACCTCTCCAGCGGCTTTCAAGGCGGCGTTGACAACGGCCTGCGACGCATGCTAGGCGTAGAACCCAAAGCTGTCAACGAAGTCTGCATCGACTGTGGCCGCAGCCTCGTCAAGGTGAGCGGTGGGATGGCCATCAAACATCCACGATTTTGATGGAATGCCCGCGGTCGTGGTTGACACCAAAGAACAGGAATCGGACGTGTTTGTCGGCCCGACACATGCAGGTGCCCATGTATACTGCCAGCCATGCTACGCGTCCCATTTCTCCAAAGGCGTCTGCCAGGAATGCAAGCTCCCGGTGCTTGGGCTTGGCCAAGATTGGGTATCCGAGTCGCCCGATCGTGTGTGGCATAAACCGTGCTACAAGGGATCCGCGTGCCACGAGTGCGGGAAAGTCATTTACGGGCAGGCCGTGGGTGCTCTTGGACGCCAGTACCATCCCGAGTGTTTTGTGTGCTTCAACTGCCGTAAGTGGGTCGAAGGCGCGTTTGTTGAGATGGGCGGCGAGGCGTGTTGCAAGGGATGCAGCGAGGAGATTCACAAAGCACGCGCGGGTGGTGCCGTCAGCGCGTCGTCGGGCAGCAAGCCGGATCTTTCGTCTTCGTTTTCGAAACTAAACACTGGCAGAACGGCTCCGTCTGCTGCTGGCGCAAGCGTCACGACCAAACCGCCCACAAGACCAGCGCCGACGTCGCCTGCCAAGTCGTGGGGTCAAGCCGCACCAGATCTCGGCACCGTGTGTGCTAAATGCACCAAGCCTATCCAGTCAGCCAGCATCCAACTCCCAGACGGCCGTTTATTCCATGCCGACTGTTTCTCGTGCGCCACATGCAGCAAGCCCATCACCAGTGGCAAGTTTGTTGTCGACGGCACATCCGCCCACCATCCCGAGGCAAGCGCATTCTATATCACATTCCCCATCCACCTGCACTGACACTTGGCACGCAACCCAACAGTGCCGTGTTCTTATTGTGCCAGCGTCAAAGGCACCCGTGTGCGCAAAATGCGCCAAGCCCATAACAGGAAAGTTTATCCAGCCCAGCCAAGGCGAGATGCTCCATTCCGCATGCTTTGTGTGCACAGGATGCGCCAAGCCACTCGCGTCCGAGCCATACAATGACACGCCGTCGGGTCCCAAATGCGAGCAGTGTCTCCGCGCCGGCAAGGTACCCAACCCAGAGACGGGACAAACGGCTTACAAAGCCGGGCTCAAAGATGTCATGGGGAGTCGTATCCAAGGGAGCGCCGTGTCCACGGCCGAGGCGGCGTTGGCGGGACTGAAGGCACTGGGCGGCACCAACACGTGTCCCAAATGCTCAAAGGCTGTGTACCCGTTTGAGAAGGCCGGCGGACCGGCAAACACAAGCTGGCACAAGGCGTGTCTCAAGTGTGCCCGTTGCCGCGTGCAGCTGGACAGCATGGCCAAGATGAAGGGACTGGAGCCGTTCTGCACCTCATGTGCGACATTCTGAGTGTGCTGGGAATGAAGAATGCATTTGCAAGGATCAGACTGCAAGGGAAGAGGCGGCCGAGGTGGGCACCGACGATGCTGCGATGAATGCCTCGAGGTGCTCGACGGCAGCAGTGGACTGCATCGACCGTGCATGGGCAAGCAGCCGACGACGGTCGGCATCGGCAAGCGACTGGATGAGCACGTTGGCCATCTGCCGATCCGCGCTGTTCTCGACTGCAGCAAGCGTGAAGCCCTCTGACCGATGCTTGAGCAGATACCGCACCACGTCAGCGTGTCCGTTCTGTGCTGCATGGTCCAGCGCCGACGTTGTGCATCCCTCGGATCGGTGCTCATGCAGCCACCTCACCACGTGCAGCTGGCCGAACCCGGCCGCCATGTCCATGGCCCACACGGTGCATCCCTCGCGTCGGTTGGCATGCAGCCACTGCACCACAGCCAGATGCCCATTGCGTGCCGCCTTGTTCATGGCCCGGTGTGTGCATCCCTCCGATCGGTGCGTGTGCAGCCACTGCACCACAGCCAGATGTCCGTGGCCGGCTGCCCAGTTCATGGCGTACTTGCTGCATCCCTCTGCCCTGTTCTCGTGCAGCCACACAACCATGTCGAGATGCCCATACGCCGCAGCCTTGTCCATCGCCGCCTTGGTGCATCCCTCCCTGCGGAAACAGTGCAGCCACTGGACCACCTCCAGGTGTCCCTCCTGTGCGGCACCGTCCATGGCGTCCCTGGTGCATCCAGCCTCGCTGCGGTACATATGCAGGAACTTGAGCACCCTGAGATGGCCGCCTGCAGCTGCTCGGTTCATGGCCAACACCGTGCACGTCGCGTCACCTGCATTGTGCAGCAGCTGCAGTGCTTGCAGACAGCCAATGCCTGCGGCGTAGTCCATCAGCGACATGGTCGTCGTCTCGCCCTCGACAAAGCGGTTCTTGACCGTCACCTCGATCTGGTCGCCGAGCAGATCCGTCGCCCTGAAGTGGTGCTTGTTGAACAGATACACAAACGATGCCTCGAGTCCGTGTCTGAGCGCACTCACGGCCATCTCGACAGGCGGCATCCGATCAACGACATCGAACCAGCCGTTGCGCATAGGGATGACATGGATGTCGGCCAGCTGTGACGGAACACGCTTGAACCGCTCGGCCAGCCTGGTGTATGTCGACCGCGATCGGACGAGGCTGAGGATCGGCGCGCCGAGTGTTGCGTCTGGGAGTCGCTCGAGATCACCCGGCCAGTTTTGGGAGAGAGAGTCGTGCCAGAGTGCCTGGCGCATGCCGTCGTCGAGCAGCTGAAAGGAGAGCTTGCCGCAGAGGAAGCGAGTGAGAACACCGGCAAAGGCGAGGATGCGGTTCTGGACCTCTGGATGCATCTGGTCCCAGTGGTTGATGTGCATCGACATGCTGCTGCTGTTGAAGCTGTGGGTTGGTGCCGGTGCTGGTGTTGGCCGCAGTGCTGCTGCTGCTGCTGCTGCTGCTGCTGCTGCTGTTGTTGTCCGCCATGGCCGTCTGCCTGCCTGCCTGCCTGTCTGCCTGCGCTGTTGGTCGCGTCGCAGGCAACCACGACTTGCCCGCCAGATCACGAACCCGCCCATGCTCCGTGCAAGACTCGCTGCTGTGCTGCTGCGCCGTGCCGGTCTGTGTGCACGCTTCCCTGCGACTGCGTCGCCAGCAATGGCTGCGCTGCCTGCCCTGCGTGCAACTGCTGCACCGTCCGTTCCGGCCGCCGTATTTTCTTCTGCGGCTGCTCCGTCCGTTCCGGCCGCTGTCGCTCCAACGACTGCAGCGGCTGCTCCAACGGCTCCTACGGCTGCTCCACCTGCCGTCGATCTCGAGCAGATCCTCGTCTCTGTCGCTCCAGCCAACCCAACGCCTACCAAAGCTGCTCAGCGCAAGCCTCCGATGAGTGAGCTGCAGGCAGCAAGCCTCGACAGACTGGCTGCTGCCCTGACCAAGTACAAGCACGGCGACGCCATTCGCATCTTTCGCGAGATGGAGCTCGCCAACTCGCCCGACCTGGCCAAGATCTCGCCTGAGCTGTTCACCGACATCATCCGCATCTATGCCTTCAACGTTCGCCGAGCACCCAAGCACATGAGTGCCAAGACTCGAACTGCCCAAGCGCTGCAAGTCTACGACCTCATGCGATCGCTTGGCGTCGAGCCGACTCAAGAGACGTTTGCAGTGGTCATCAATGCCAACTCGCATCTGGGCAACACAGCTGCGATCGAGTCGCTGCTGGCTGAGATGGCCAGCAAGGGCAAGGACACCGAGACCCCAGCTATCCTCACGCCGGTCGTCTTTGGCTACATTGTCGCTGGAAACGAGGCCAAGGGCCGCGAGGTCTTTGACAAGCTCGTCAAGCTGGATCCGTCGGCTCGGACGTACACCGACCTGATGAAAGCCTATGCCGCGAGTGGCAACGAGGCGAGACTTTTGGCGGTGTTTGAGGAGCTCAAGACAGGCGGTCTCGGAGCGAGTGTAGACGCATACACGCATCTATGCAACTATTACTCGCGTGTGGGCGACTACGGCAAGGTGGTAGACTACTGTGACGAATTCAGACAGAATGGAGGTGAACCGACCCGCAGACTATGGGCAACCGTGCTCAGTGCGTGCAACAAACTTGGAAACCACGCGCAGGTGATGGCGACGTGTCGGGAGCTGCGTGCCAAGGGTGTTCAGTTAAACTCGGACCTGTATACAGAGGAGATTGTTGCACTCGCAGCATTTGGCGACCGGACAGCTGCGTGGAAAACACTAGAGGGCTGCGTACGCAAGACTGGCACCAACATGCGTATGGATCTTGCCATGGCAAGCATGATGGGGCCTATGACCACGCCGGCAGCCATTGCTGATCTTAAGGCGACCATTGCGGGAACAGAGTTGGATGAGACGCGCACGATCCTTTCGCTGATGAGCGGATACGGTCGCCTGGGCGATGTTGCGTCTGTCAAGGCTCTGTATGCGGACGTCCAGAGCCGGCTGTCCAACCGACTCTCAGTGCTGGTAGATGCGATTCTGACGCGAGCGTTTGAAACGGCTGGGGATGCTGCTGGACGGGAGGCGTTCATGAAGGAGATGAGTGCCAAGACTGTATCATCGTCGTCGCCATCCTTTTTTTCGACTGCTGCTGAATGAAGAATGAAGAATGGCTGATATGGATGCATGTCTGCCAAAGCCATAATTGCTTGCCAATGTTGCATGCTTCTCTGCGAGAATGACCACATCGTCTGCGAACATCAGCCCACAGATGCCATGACCGTCAGCCACAGCAGGGATGCTGATCTCGGCGATGCCATGTTCGACGGCATTTGTGTCTTTGGGACTTTGTTGGCTCTCTCTCTCTCTCTCTTGTCGCCAACATCTGTGAGCGATCTGCAGTTGGAGATGAGATCCAGACGCGACGGTCACGTGACAGTGGCTGCTTGTGTAGAGCGCTGTTTGCCACGAACGTCCAACACTCTGCTCAGAAGCCAGCTCAGAAGCCAGCCCGGAAGCCATCATGTATGCCAGCATGTATGCCAGTCTGGAGGCCAGCATAGAAGCCTACACAGCAAACTCTCTTGTTGCTCGCCTTCTGCCAGCAGACGACACAGACTCAGCCATTGCTGATGCAGTGAATGCATGGACGACCGTTCAAGGCATGCTGCGTGAGTCTGTTGGCCTGTGCCTGTCAACAGCCCGTTCTGAGCATCGGCCAACAACCGCCAGCTGACACCACCAGCTGCTGTCTGTGTTTGTGTGTTTGGGCATGCAGTTGCCCAGCACTCCAACGGCTCCAACGGCTCCAACGGCCCCGTAAGTGCCCTGTTTAAAGCTGGCCTGTCACAGACCATCATCTCGGCACTCTCGCACCCCTCGTCGCTCGTCAAGGTTCGTCGTCCATCGCCAATGCAGCTTGCCGCCGTGCCAAACCCCATGGCACGAGGCGTTGGTGGCAGATCTGGTGTCGCTCTTGACTGATGGACATGCTGCCAGGTTGCTGCGTTGCAAGTGGCTGGTCGCCTTGCTCGGAATGTCCATTCAGTCAACAACAGGAGGCCGCCTGCCATGCAGAGACATGGATCCGTCATCATTGGGCTGCTTCTTGACAACGACACCAGTGTCCGAGCAGCTGTAAGCATCCATCGTTCGTTCCGCAGAACCACCATGGTCTCCATTTGACACCGCATGCGACATTGTCAGGCAGCAAACGCCGCGTTGGACATGGCTAGCGACAGCCTATGGCGTTTCTGGGTTTCGGAAAACGGCAGCCTGTTTGCTCGAGCGATCGCGGCACAGACTGAGCGACACATGATCCTGAATCTGCTTGTGCCATTAGAAGGCGCAATGTCAAAAACAGCCTTTGGGACGATGTGAGCGCTATTCTACCAACACACTCGCACTGCCACAATTATGCCATGTATTTGCTGACCGTTTTCAATGGCAGCGGCATAAAAGGGAGCTTTTGGGCTCGATCCTGCCAATGCTTGACATGGACGAGGAAGTTGCAGAAAATGCAGCCACTTGCATTCCTTTCTTTGTCCCATCCGATGCATCCGAATTCAACGACATGCACGTTGTGCTTGCGATCATCAACAAGCTCAAGTAAGTCGCAGTCGGAATGATCTGCATTGCACGATGCTAACGCTTGCTTCGTCTGCATTCATCAGGGAAATCCATGAACCGCGCCTTCATCTGGCACTTGCTAAAGCTATGTGCGAGTTTCTGGGCAGAGATAGAGGAAAGGGTCTGGCTCAAAGAGCAGTCCAAGCCGGAATCCTGGATGCACTCGATGTCATACTAGCACGACGGTTTGCTGCCATCGATCAGCACTGCGAGCTTATCAGCAGCGTCTTTGGGATCGTCGTCCTCATCATCAGCCAGAATCGTCTCCCAATCAGCAGCACAGCATTGCCACCTGTCTTTACAAAGCTCATCAGCCTCGTTGGCCATCAAGACAAGGAGCTTGCAAAGACGGTCCTCAAACAACTGCATGAGCCCATCCGGTACGCCAACTCCACCAGTCATGCGGCCATCATTGCGCGGTATCTGCAACACGGCATCATTCCTGCTCTCCTCAGGAACATCAAGCATTCGGGCATTGGAGATGGCACAGTTGTTGAAATGCTGCACAAACTGTTGACGGAGTTTGCCGACGAGCCAGAGAATCCCGTCGCAGTCAAGATGGATGCCATTGGATTCCCCGCCGTGCTCCAAGATCTCATCCATCACACCTACATGGACGGTGAAATACTGGAGAAGCTGCTGGAGATTATGGACAAGCACTTTCCAAAGCATTTCAAGACCGCCGATCCGTCCATCCTGCCCAACAAGAACAGCACTGGTCTTCCGAAGTCGCTCATTCCCGGGATGGAGCAGTGGTACCTTACACTCAAGGAGCGCGAGTATCTTGTACTTCGTGGCACCATCCTCAACAAGCCGCTCTGGTGGACCAAGTTCACGGATGCCACCATTGCGGCCCAGTGGCGCGATGAGGCTGCTGCGCCAGGTGTCACTCAACGCGCTCTGAGCCTGCTGTTCAGTGAGCTGGAGTATCTGGCCAAGCGTGAGATACGCACCGTCAAGCTTGCAAGCGGCGATGCGATGACCGTCACGCCTGGTGCTGTCAAATGCACGACCATGTCGGACGGTGCCGTGCCAGAGTCGCTGCGAGACGCTCTCATCCGCCAAGTTGCTGTGCTCGAGGACGTCCCAGACCACAAGAAGGACTGGCATCCAGGCTCGGACGGCAAGGTGCTTGATCTCGTGCATCCATCACTCTACCCGCTCGTGTACGGCCGCAGTCTGGTTCTGTCCCGCGACGATCGCGCCACGGCCACTTCAACGCCACCATGGGATGTGATGTCTGCAAGCGAGCGTGTGTCCGGCAGGCCAGAGTTTCCCACAGAAACCAAGTTCGTGTCACTGCGGTTCCAGTGGCTGCCGTCCGAGTTCCGCGTCCACGACAACGGCACCGTGTCCATCAACTCGTACATCAACAACCTGCATCCGATCTGGCACAACTCGCTCTACAAGACGATCGCCAAGGTGTTTGAGCGGTTCGTGCCGCTGTTTGAGAGTCTCTTCGGGTACAGATACGGCCTCGAGCTATACATCGATGATCCAAACAGCCTGTACATGACAGGTCGCCAGCTGTCTGAACTCGAGGACATCATTGGTGATCTACCAGACGACGATGATGACGAGGCCTATGAGGCGGCTGTTCGTGTTGTTAAGCAGCTTCATGCGGAAGAGTTTAGGAAATCCGTTGGCTATGATTACGACGGTTACTCTGACAGTGGCTTCTTGCAGCCGCGACTACCGGCCACGTTTTCGCCCAAACGGCGAGTTGCACCTGTCAGTCTGCGCGGCCACAATCTGCAAGTCATTGTCAAGCTCGCCAACATCCACCTGACTCCCGAGAAACCCGAGTATGGCGGCGACGACTGGCACATTGAAGGCGCACTCAATGAGTCGATTGTGGCCACAGGCATCTACTACTACGACATGGCCAACATCACCGAGCCGCGTCTATCGTTCCGCACCACAGTCAACACTGAAGAACCGGAATTCGAGTACAGGGTCGGCGAGTACATGTACTACATGGAAGTGTTCGGGTTTGATGGCAAGAATTGCGATGGTGTGCAGGATCTCGGAAGTATCCAAGCGAGCCAAGGCCGATGCATCGCATACCCCAACAGCTGGCTGAACAAGACCGAGCCGTTCAAGCTGGCGGATCCGTCCAAGCCGGGACACTGCAAGACGCTTGTCTTCTTCCTTGTGGATCCTAACAAGCGTGTTGTGTCGACTGCACATGTGGCGCCACAGCAGCAGGACTGGCACGAGACTGGCGTGGTTGCATCGCGGCTGCCGCCTGAGCTTGGCTTGTACATTACGCCGCACATCCATGGCACAATGAGCACGGCCGAGTCGCATGCAGCACATGCTCGGCTGATGAAAGAACGATCAGACATTGATCGCGAGCGCATGGATGAGATCGGGTCGTTTTACTTGCACGACGGCTTCTAACCACTCCGGCTACGAATGGGAGGGTTTCGATTGCTTTACTCCTTGGAATGAAACCGAGAGCCGCAATGCAAGCCGCAGATCTGAGCCGCGGAATATGAGAAGCGTTGCCACCTTGTCACGAAGAGATCCACTTGGCGCTGACTTTGATGCTGTGCATTCTGGAGACACATTATCATTCACAACCAACTGACTTCCGTCTTCGGTGGACAAGTATGCCGTTCAATTCCAAGTGCTCACATTGCACGCCTCACCAGGCATGGCGTGTGCTGCTGCAAGCCATGCGTCCATGCCACGCTGCCCATGCGCTGTGCGGATAGCCACGATCCGCTCCTCTGTGCACTCGAGCGCAATGTGCACAGTCTCCAGCGTGTTCCCCAGATCCTCGCCGCACATGATGCAGCATGAGCCGTCGCCAAACGGGTGGGCTGGGTCGAGCAGGTTGGCGTTGATGGCGCGGCGAGCCGTGTAGATGCCGCCCACACGAGAGAGCATCAGGAACCGTGCACCTTCCGAGCGTCGCGGGTCAAAGACCGGGTCTCGTATGATATTGGCTGTCTTCTGCATCTGGAACGCAGTGTGGATGGCAGCCGTGTCGCACTCGCTGGCAGACTTGAGTGTGCCAGCCAGGCCGTATGCCTTGAGGCGGGGCTGGACTGGACACTTGCTGCCCATGCCGCTGCACAGCAAGCGAGCGAGCAGACCAGCAGAGCCAAGAGTGCTGCAGATGGACGCAGTCGCGCCGAGTGGATCTTGTCCTCACAGCCACAAAGCGGCAATGTGGCAGTGACACGCTTGTCTGCCAACCACAAAACACTGCTCGGTGGCAATGGACACCCTGGCTGATGCGGTCGCTTCGTCTGCGAGTGTCGACAACGAGACGATGCCGTACGGACGCAGCCACTGGGACGGCAAGCCAGCCGAGATCCATGCCATGATCCTCAAGCACGCCGGCCCGCTCACTCTCTTCGTCAACGGCCTGCTCGGCGATGCCGCCACACTCGACGAAGCGACCAAGCGAGCGCTGTGGATTGATGCGTTCAAGACGGACTGGCAGGGCGATCTGGCTCTGCTGCCTGACGTCGAGCTGACGGCCTACAACGGCCTGCTGCTCGCACACTCTCGCTCCATGTACGACCGTCTCTGCAAGCGCTTTCCGCAGCACACCGAGATCCAGGACAGGTATGCGACATCAGACGCATACAACAACGACTACGGCACGATCTTCTATGACTACGACTGGAATGAATACTGCCTGCTTCTCATTCCCATGCGACACGGCTGGTCTGACCTGGTCGACTTTTCGAAACCGATCGCACTCGCTCGCTTGGCCATCCGTTTTGGGTTCCTCGATCTGCTCAAGCATCTCGACGACAAGTACAACACACTCAAGGACTGGATAGCCAATCACGAATGGCGAGACGAGATCCTGCCTAGTGCCGTTGACCTGGCTGCGGAACATGGACATCTGGACGTTGTGCAGTACCTGTTTGAGAGGGGCGTGATGGGATGCACGACAAAGGCGATGAACGGTGCGGCTGAAAACGGCCATCTGCACGTGGTCAAGTGGCTCCACGAGAGCAGGACGGAAGGATGCACGACTGATGCGATGGATTACACGGCTCAAAACGGCCACGTGCATGTCGTCATCTGGCTCCACGAGAACAGAGCGGAAGGATGCACAGAGCAGGCGATAGTTATTGCTGCAAAACAGGGCCGTCTTGATATCGTCAAGTGGCTCGTCGAGACTCGCGGCGAAAAGTGTACATCCAGCGCACTGGATACCGCCATCGGCTGGGGACGCCTGGACATTGTCAAGTACTTGCATTCCAAAGGCGGCCGTGCATCAAGCGTTGTCGTTGAGACTGAACCAACCTATGGCAATATCGAGATGGTGCAGCATCTGATGGATTGCGGATATGCGGTTGAACTCAGAGCACTCGAGTGTGCCAAAAATGCCGCCACTGCCGATATCCTCCTTGGCAGCCTCACGCTGGACCGGGCACAGACGCTGCTCGCTGAGGCGAAACGAGGATATCCCTACATAGTCACCGTCGAGAGACTCGAAGCGACCATCAAGAAACTGCAAGTATCAAGCAAGTGATGAATGGACTGCCGAGACTCGATGTTGGAATGAAGACATGATGATCATGACTTTTATAGCATGTTTGTCTGCCGTGTGTCGATCCCTCAGCGGTGCCAGCACACTCCACGACATGGGCAAGGCTGCATGCGACTTTGTGGCAATGCCTGCATCGCCTGCAAACAGCTGGCCGCAGACGCCCAGCCCTCTGTACCCAGACCATCAACAGCCAGCCAGCATCCGTCAGCATCCGACAGCCACGCGCCAATCGCAACTCCGCCTCCGTCACGGCGGGCAGGCGGGCGGGCGGGCGGCACTCGCCCCTCTGGCCAGCGCCAGCGTCCCACCGAGCACCGTCGTCGTCCAAAGCTTCCCCCGGCAGCCAACACACCACCACCGATCGGGGCGTGGACATGTCGTTCGCCGCAACACTCTCGACGGTCTCGTCCATCTTCTCGGCCATTGTCGTGTACGGCACGGGCACGGCGCTGTCCAACGCATCTGCGCCGGCGTCGGCCGTCTCGTCGCCGCAGGCCGCCTGCGTGGCCATCGCAACGGCCGCCTTTCTCGTGCAGCGGGTGCTGTTCATGTCGCTGGCCGAGGGCGTGCCCGACGTCAACTGCACCGTCATCAACGCCACCTCCTACTCGTGCCTGCTGTTCATGCGCTGCACCATCCTCGCCGGCCTCTGGCTGCGTGCGTCGGCCGTCACCCGGACCCTCGCGTCCAGCCTGGCCGTCGCCGTCACGGTCGCCGCCGTCGGCCTCGGCGGCGCCAGCCTGGTGATCCTGGTGTTCCAGGCGGTGCGCTCGCCGCTGGCGCCGGGCACATGCCTGCAGGTGCTCGACCAGCGGCTGACCACCACCACCAACATGCTGTTTGTCGTGGCGCTGTCGGCCCTCACGGCCGTCATGTCCATTCCCATCTTCCGTGCACTCGCCAATGCGGATGCTGCTCTCGCCTACTCCGCGACCACCGCTGCTGCTGCTGCTCAGCCACCATTCTCGTCGCAGATCCCTGGCAGCGTGGCCCTCGCATCGTCATCGCCGCTGGTCGTCGGCCCGTCGCAGTTGCACCAAAAGGCACGCACGCTGTCGATGCACGTCCGCCTCATCCCCCTCCTCCTCTGCGTCTGTCTGGCCGCCATCTCGGCCGCCTCGTCGTCGGTCCAGACGCCGCTGCTCTTCCTGACCACGCTCGTCTTTTCCGACTTTTGCCAGCTGTGGATCCTGCTGTTTCCGCTGGTTGTGCTTGCCGCCGGCCATGACGTCCAGCCGACTGCTGCTGCTGCTGCTGCTGCTGCTGCTGCTGCTGCTGCTGCTGCTGCCAAGTACCCGAACCCCCATATGGCCTCGTACGGCGGACATGCGATCGTGGTCGCACCGCCCATGACCCACGCCAACGGTCTTGCTCCTGTTCCAGTGGCTCACGGCAGCCAGACGGAGCACACGTCACCGCGCATGTGGTGATGCCCTGTATATCTTATGTTGATCGCCCCTGTGTCCTCCAATGAACATGATCGTCTTGAAGCAAGTGCGTCCTGCTGCTGGCCAGTCGCTACTGGCCAGACTTGCCCTCCTTCTTTTCGGGCAGCTGTGCCGTGGACGGGCATCACGAGAGCATGTGGCGTAACACAAGACTGCTGGGTCACGACGGCATGAACTGAGCAGCAGATCAATAGACGGATCTGGGATAGAGAACAGGCAAGTCGCTGAGCAGGCTGGTGCTTCGGGCAGAGGTGCACGGCATCGGCATCGGTATCGGCATACTTGGACGGCATGTTCGGCGCCATGTCGTCCTTGAACCACTCGGAGTGTCGCGAGCCAGCTGAAAGACGCGCCAGCTACCACACTCGAGCAGGCACAAGCTGATCAGGCACAGACGAGGACCCCTAAAAGCCGGCAAAGCTATGGAGTCTTTCAGCCACCACCATGTTGAGCGGGCAAGCGTTCAGATCCCCAGATCGGCTATAAAAACAGTGGCCTGCGCCTCCTCGGGTCAGGACCATCGTCAGCCATGCTCGCTCTCGCTCTGCTCCTCGTCTCCGCCGGTCTCGCAGGTGCAAACAGCGGCTCTCTCCACACAGGCTCGGCGAACACCGCCAGCGCACCGCTCGTTCGACGTGACCCGTCCATCAGCCCCAGCGTCAACCCGTGCTCTCCGTACGTTGCCAACCTCTCCTCGCCGGACGTCATCGCCATCTCGCAGACAAAGTACAAGCTCAAGTCGACCAACGAAACAGCTCTCTCGGTTTACATGGAGCTTGTCCAGTTCCGCAACACCACCGACCTCGACTGCACTGCAAAGTCCCTTGCGCGCGCCATCCTGGGTCAGTGCCCCGTCTTCCAGTGGATTGATAAGAAGCCCGTCGTCCGTATGACTGGCAACGGCACCTGCTGCGACACGGTGACTAAGCCGTACATGTGTCCATTCAACGCCACGATCAAGTTTGGAAATCTGATCGCGTCGTCCTCGCCGCCTGTTGCGTCGTCTCTGTCGCTTGTGTCGCTCCTTGGCCCTGCTGTCATGCTTCTCCTCGCTTGATGTGCACTCGTGTCTCTTTGCTCCAGCGTGTCTCTCGCCGCTCCCCACCACCACCACCATCATCGCTTTACTTGTTTGCCTTGCCTTGCCTTGTCACTGCTTGTTGTTGCGTGTGTGCACCAATGTCTGGCTGGTTGCCCATCTCCAAGGACAGAGCCACTGCCCTGTGCGCAGACAGCCACAACGTCCTGCCGTGACTCGAATGAACCATGTACCACTAGCCCAACATCCACATTCATCTGGCCCTTCAAGTCGTGGACCACCACGTCTGCCTTGATCGCTTTGCTGCTCCAGACGCCACGCAGCAGACGGCCCGGTGCACAGACCCACGGCAGCAAAGCGGTGGCCCTTGAGGATCATGTCTCGAAAGACACGCTGTGGCCCAACAAAAACGAGTCACCAGGTTTCATTCAACACGTGTCATGCACACCGCCCACACATTGCGCCGTCACGCCCTTTCCCGCGATCAGCCAGAGTACTTGGACTGGAGGTCAGACAGGATCTCGCCGAGCTTGTTGCCACTCGTCGCCACGATGCGCTTGACCGTATCCAGATCCTCCACCGCCTGGTCAACAAACCGCGACGCAAACTCAGTGACCACCTGGCCCGTATCGTACAACGACGGTCGGCGTCCCATGCCTCCACTTGCACCATCGCCACTTCCACTGCCGCCGCCGCCGCCGCCAGATGTTCCATGGTAGTCCGCCGACCCAAAGCCAGACTTGCCCGCAAACGACGCCAGGCGTGCCGCCGACTCGGCCGAGATGGTCGTGTCGTGGTTGCCGCGTCCGAAGTACATGTCCGACGAGATGGCTTTGGCCGAGCCGAACCGTGCCGTGACGTCTCCCGTCGCCGGTGTGGCGGCTGGTGCGCCGAAACCCGTTCCCGTCCCGGACGCTGCGGGCGTGCCACCGAACCCAAAGCCAAAGTTTCCAGATACAGGCGCAGGTGGCCGTGCGGATGCAGAGGCAGATGCAGGCGGTTTGCCTGCCGCCGCTGCCGAGGAGCCCGCGTTGGACGACGGATCAAACCCGAAGCCGAACCCAAGCCGGCCAAACTGGTTGCCAAGACGGTCGACGCCGCCCGTGGCACCAGCACCAGCACCAGCACCGCCGCCTCCAACAGCAGCCGCCAGATCGCTCGCATCGTTAAAGGCGAGCCGACCGCTCACGCCGCCGGCGTTTCCAACACCGCTCGTCATGGCAGCCGTTGCGCCAAACCCGTAGCCGCCCGGGGCAGCGCCAAAGCCGCCGGCCAGAGCCAGCAGCCGCCATCGAGCGGTGACGGTCTTCCTCGGCAAGCCGCAGGGCAGCATCCGCCTCTTCGCGCTCGCGGCGCGCCTCTTCCTCCTTGGCGCGGCGCTCTGCATCATCAAAGTTGAGGATCTTGGTGGCCTTTTTGGCGCCCATGGATTTCCTGCCCGTTCCCATGCCCATCGTGGCCATTGCGGGTACGGCCGACGACCCCATGGCACGACCGATGCCGGGGGCAGCTGGGTAGATCCAAACGCAGGGGCAGCGGTAGGTGCTGGCGCTGGGGCAGGAGCAGGCGCCGAGAACGCGCTCGCATTGCCCCACGAGCCCACATCCGTTTCGCTGAACTTTGGCGGCGAGGCTGGGCGAGCGGGCTGCTGCTGCTGCTGATGGTACGGAAGAGCGGCTGATCCACCGCGCTGCCAGTGCTGCCAAAACCGCCCACCACCACCACCCATTGCGCCAAACGAGCCGGTCGCGCCAAACCCACTGCCGCTCACCGACGCTGGCGGCGGGGTGTTGGACGCCAGGGCAGCATGGGCGGCAGGTGATGCGGTGCGCGCGGGCGAGTTGGTGTTGGAGCGCGAGCCGGCACTCGACGACGGGCCGGGCAGTTCGACCTTCCAGTCGGAGAAAAAGTCGTCCTGGTTGGCGGCCGAGCCGGCGTCTGCCGCAGCAGTCGACAGCGCATCTTCCTGCGCGTCAATGACAATCGACTTTGGATGGCTGAGGAGATGAATGTGTGAGCGAGCCAGTCAGCGAGTCAACGAGGCAGGCAGGCAGGCAGGCAGGCAGGCAGGCAGCTGTAGAGAAAGGCGAGGGAGGCAAAAGGCAGACGGACCGTTTGGTGTCTTCTTCAATCAGACGCTGCAGACGGTCCTTGTACATGGCCGCTACGCGCGATGTGTACTTGGCCTTGGCGTCCTTGAAGCCGGCCGACCCGCCGTGGCTCTTGATGAACTCGGCAAAGTTGTGGTTGCCGGACATTTTCATGCGGCGCAGCTGCTCGACGGACCACGAGTCGAGGGTGACGGATCTGTCGTGTGTGTAGGTGTGTATGTGTATGTGTGTATGTGTTGGGACTGTGGCTGTTGGGCAGCAAGACAGACGCACGGCAGGTGGCTTACCGGACAAAGGTGATGTGCACGCCCATGTTGCGGTGGACGGACGAGCAGTCGAGACAGATGTAGACGCCGAAAGTGACCGACGACCAAGTCGGGTTCTTGGCCATGCAGTCGAAGCAAGACTGTGCGCAGCGCCGTGCCAGGTGTCAGTCGCAGGCACGCCGAGCTGTGCGTGCTGGTGGCGGCAATCGTGCTTGCTGAGCTAGCGAGCGAGCGAGCAAACGAGCGTGGCCGCCACAGAGCAAGGGAGGCGGCGTGGCAGGAGGGGCGACGAGCGAGCGGCTGCAGAGTGCACGCAGGCACAAGTGACGCTGTGCCTGCCTCTCTGTCTGCCCGCCTGCCTGCCACCACGAGCACCACGACCACGACCGCCGCCTCTGTTGGTGGCCAAGTGCGCACGATGCTGCTCGTCGCAGTTGGACGCTCTGCACACACACAGCATAGACAGACACACAGCATAGGCAGACACACCGCAGGCCCACCTTGTTCTCTCGCTTGGACGTCAGACGACGGAATATCTCCTGCGTCTCGCTCTTGGGCAGATACTCGGTGGCCATGGCTGCAGCGTCGCACGCAGCTGCGTTTCAGTGCGGGAGGGTAAGCGTGATGTTTATTATTGTGCGCGCGAGGCCACAGGCGGGCGGGCGTGCGGGCGGGCGGGTGGATATAAAAGGGAGGGCTCACGGCCTGCCGAGACGCGGCGTGGAAATGTCAATCTCCTCGCCGCCATCCATGTCGGCCACGGTGTCCTGGCCCGCCACGAGGCTGTATCCGGCCAGCCCGTTCTTGGCCGAGGCGGCTGCTGATGCTGCTGCCGCCGACCACGACACGGATCCCTTGCGGTGCGTGCGGCCCTGGTGCGTGTCTATGCCGCTGGCAATGCCGTGGGAGTGGGCCGGATGGTGGTCGTGCCCGAGCTCGACATACTCTGCACGGGAAGGCGATGCGGGCGGCGGGTCGATGGGCCGGGGACGGCGCTGCCGCTCCCTCAGCTCGGCGCGCGTGTACAGTGCACCTAGACAAACAAGTCGCGTCAGGCATGGCTGTCAAGTCAGGTCTTGGACCGCATTGCGGCAGATGCATGCAGGCAAGACTGCCAAGCCAACACACGAGCAACAGCCACCAGCAGAAAGACAACGCACCGCCAATGAGGGTCAGCACGATGCCCATGCCGTTGGTCAGCGACACGCGGATGCTGAAGATGGCAACCGACAGAATGATCGAGAGCACCTGCTTGACGTTGCCTGGTCACGGAACATGTCAGGCTCAGGGTGTCAGACACACAGACACGCCGCCAAGAAGAGCAAGGGAAAACGCACCCGCAACGCCCATGGTCAGTGCGCTCGTCATCTTGTTGGCGGTGAAGCTCGACACGTTGAGCCCAAACGCAATGGCGCCGTTGATGCCCAGCGCAATCAGGACGCTGATGCTCATGTCTTCGTGGACAAAGGTGGCGACACGGGCCAGCTCGCCGGAAAAGTAGGCGTAGAGCATGGTCTGGACAAAGGCCAGCGGCGACATGCGCAGCAGCAGATCCAGAGGGTGCAGTTTGAGCTTGCCGACCTGCATGCGGTTAGTGACGATGCCCTTGACGGCCGCCAGGACTGTGCCGAGCAGGGTCAGAATGAAGCCCATGTAGGTAAAGTTGAAGTCGCCGATGGTGGCAAGAGTGACGCCGAGGACGATCTGGCGGGAAGGCGACGCAGGTTAGACGGATGGATGGATGGATAGCAAGTGGGATGCGAGCAGAGAGCACGACGTACGGGGATCATGGTCACGGACACGCTGGAAGAAAAGTAGCGGGCGAACCAGAGCCACTCGAGGATCATGGTGCAGAGGGGCACCATGGCGCGAACGGTTTGGTGGAACTGCGAGGCGCGTTGTCAGTCGTCGGTTGGTTGACAGGCAGACGAGGCAGGATGGACAGGCAGGCAGGATGGACAGACTAGGCAGACAGACGCACAGGGACCGAGACCATCTCGAGCGACACGTTGGAGACGGCAATGTTGACGGTGTAGAGGGTCGAGAAGGCGGCCATGATCAAGGACTCGTGGGAGCCGAGCGAGGCGGGGCGGAAGTAGCCGGCGGCGGCGAGGGCGTGGCAGCCGAGGGCGCCGCAGAGGGTGTGGATGCCGGTCAGGGTCCAGGGGAAGGGGAAGGCGTAGAACTGCATGATGGCCTTGTTGTAGATGGTGAGCGACAGGTTGAAGAGGAAGTAGACGGCGAGCCAGGCGGCGGCCTCTGCGGTCGAGCCGGGCTTGAGCGACAGGCCGTGGCGCGCGGCGGTGGGCAGCGGCAGCGGCAGCGGGTCCATGTCGACGAGCGTCGAGTTGCTGCCGTGGCTGCCGTGGCTGCCGTGGGCGTGGTCGTTGTGGTTGCTGCTGTGGGCGTGCGAGAGAGCGTCTGCCATGGGCGAGGGTGCACTCGCTGCAGTCGCACTCGCTGCACTCGCTGCAGACGCAACACTTGCTGGCCCGAGCATGCTCATTGAATGCAAAGAGAAAGTACAAAGTCACAGTCACGGTCTTCTATTGGGTGTCACGGCCACTGCAACGAACACAAAGCCACTTCTACGTCCACTCCCACTCCCACGCCAACTACAACTCCAACAGACACACTCACAGGCGCGCCGCCATCCACTGCACGTACAGCGCAATCAGCTCGTCCTTGCCGGCCTCGTTGTGCAGCTCGTGCTTGAGACCCGGGAACGCCTTGAACGTCTTGTCCGCGCATCCGACCCGCGCGAAAAACTCCTCCGACGCCGCATAGCTCGTCATCTTGTCGTCGGGCGAGTGCACCAGCAGCAGCGGCGTCGTCCAGCTGCCCGCCTCGGCAAGCAGCCGCTCGTCATACACAAAAATGTCGCGCGCAGCACGCAGCGTGATGCGGTCGTGCACGTACGGGTCCGCCACGTACGCAGCCACCACCTCGGGGTCGTGCGAGATGTCCTCGGCGTTCAGGTTGTTGCCCTGCGCGTAGCGCGCGAGCAGCTTCGTGCCGAGCGTCTTGGCCGCCGCCACCACCACGCCAGGGACCGGTGCAGGCGCTCCGAGCGCGGGCGCCGACGCAATCACGCCGCGCAGGTTCTGGATCGCGGCGCCGTGGTACTTGGCGAAACCAAGCGCGAGCAGGCCGCCGAGCGACTGGCCGTACACAAACGTCGGCAGCGCCTTGACCTCGGCCGAGGACAGCGAGCACTCGGGCACGCCCATCTCGTACAGCGCAAGCATGTCCGCCCACGTGTACTTGAACGACTCGATGTAGCCCTTGAGGTTCTCACGGCCCGCCAGCTCGGCCAGGCGCTGCGTGCGACCGTGGCCGCGGTTGTCTGCGGAATGTGTTGGGATGGGATGGTATGGGATGGGATGGATCGGATGTGTAGGTATGGGACAGTGCACCATCGGTTGATTGTTCGAGCCGTCAGTCAGTCCAAAGTGGCGTCAGTCCAAAGTCCCGCCAGTCCCGTCGGTCGGCGAGGTGGCGTAATCCACAACCAGCTGACAACCAGCAACCAGCAACCACGCACCCATCGCCTTGACGACAATGCCCTGCGACACAAAGTGGTTGAAGACGTGGTTGTAGCGGTTGATGTGCTCGCCCAGGCCGTGGAAGAAGAGCACGACAGCCCGCGGCGGCTGGATCGACTGCGGCACCGGCGCCCACACCTTGGTGTAGATGGGGTCGGCGTTGTGCGCCGACGTCATGATCGAGCCGCCGACACCGGCGAGCACGTCCGTTGCAAGGTCGAGAGAGGCGGAAGACGTTGCGGGCATTCTGTTTCGAGGTGGAGGAGAGGGAGGAGGTGGAGGAGGCCATGGGCAAGAGGTCAGCCGCAGGCAGATGGGCGAGTGTCGCACCGACAGAACGACAGGCTGGCAGACAGGCTGGCAGACAGACAGGCAGACAGGCTGGCAGGCTGACTGGCAGACAGGCTGGCAGGCTGACAGACAGAGGCACAGGGCTCACTTGGACTGGATTGGCTTTGAAAGGAGCGATGGCGTCGCACGGAGGAGTCTTTATGGTCGCGAGGCGTCGGTAGAACGCTTCACCCTCGTGGCATCATGTGACCCCTTTGACCACGTGTCTTTCACGCCGCCGGGATGGTGCACAACCCTTCATCCGCAGTGTTCATCCGCAGACCGCCGATCCGCACACAGGCTATCGACTCTAAAGCGATTCATTCATGGACCTCGACCTACAACAACAAAAAAGGGACAAGAAGGAGAAGAGGAAGAAGAGGAAACCCCTGCATAACAATATAAACTACAGTCCGTCCGCACGGCCGGAAATAACGACATCGCCAAGCCCCCAGTGGCGCTTCAGGTCGAGCGTCACCGTCGTGCCCTGGCCGACCGTGCTCTCGAGCCTCAAATCGCCGCCGAGGTAGCGCGCATACACGCGCGACAGAGGCAGTCCGTATCCAAAGCCTGCCATAGGCGCATGCTGTCCCGCAAGCGGACTGTCGCCGCTCAGCAGCGACTGCATGTCAAACTCGGGCTGCGACAGCGCCGGGTGGTCGGCCGTCGAAAAGTGAAAGAGGAACGCGTGGTCGAGCTTCGAGGCCGGGATGCCCACGCCGCGGTCTGTGATGGTGATGCGTACTGATGTGTCTGTGACGGTCCATGCGATGACGACTGGCGGCATAGACGAGCGGTCGGCATTGCCGCGGCCGAGCTTGGCCTCGGTCGCCTCGATGACGGCCCGCATGGCGTTCTTGAGCAGCTCAAACAGGATATGTTGCAGGTGGCTGCATGAGGGAGGATGCCATCGTCGTCGTCGCGTCAGTACTCGTGCGTCTCTGCCTCGATGCACATCCATCCAAGCATTGGCAAAGACAACGGACGCACCTGGGCACATAGACAAACCCGTCATGGCCACTGCCAATCGACACGCCATTCACCGTCTTGGATGCACTCGCCGACGTCCGTGCAGCGTCACTGACAGGCTCGGGCGGCATAATGTACACATCCGGCGCGACGCCATAGGTCGACTCGCACACGTCGCTGGCTTCGTTAATCGCCTCGCTGGCAATCTCGTCAATGTTCGTCTTGGTGCATAGGATGCCGACCATGTTGTCCAGAGGAAGCGGCACCTGCAACGCGCGGTGGTGTCCAATCAGCAGCCGCACGCCGATGCGGTTGCGGTGGAACCGAGAGAGAAAGTCTTGCACTTGTGGCGAGCTCTCCTGGTTGAACTCGGGGATGGTGCGCGAGAGCTGGTGGGCGGCGTGTGCAGTGAGGAGCACGACGGGGCGGTGACGGGCGACCAGACGCTCGAGGATGGTCACGAAGCGGCGGTTGAGTTTAGGTGCGGCACGGGCGAGATGCGACGCGTCGGCTGGCAGGTCCTGGCCGTATTGTCTGTCCATTGAGTCAGCACAAGAGGTCATCTGGCAGCATTGCGCCATGCTGACTCACAGTCTGGACAGATCCGTCGCGGCGCTGGCACTTGCAGCCAGCGGCAATGAGGCATGCGTTGCTGCAGGTGCCGGCATCGCAGCCGCAGTCGCAGATACGGCCGCATGTGCAATAGCAGAGGCGACGCCAACGCCGGCGCCAGCACCGGCAACCACAGCGTGCATGCCCGCATCGCCGCCACTGAGCACGCTGCGCGCACTCGACCACAACCCCGCCATGCCGGCGGCCATCCATCCGAGACCCGTCTCGCCCGCGACGCCGCGCACGACGGGCCGGTCGCTGCCAGCGGCCCCAGCGCGGTGGCCGGCCGCCAGCATCTCCTCGACATCCTCGGAAAACTCCAGGAGCTCTCTGCGCGACGTGGTGTACCAGTCCTTGATCTGCACGGCAAACGACATGGTCGGGATGCCGTGCGGCAGAACGTCAATGTCGTCGACCCGCTGTTTGATGCGTTCAGCGACCTCGTCTGGTGGTGGCACCATCACGAGGCATTGTTGTTGTTGTTGTTGGCGGCGGCGGGCGATTGTTGGCGGGTGGCGAGCAATAATGATTGTCAAGGTGCGTCATGGGGATGTGCAAGAATGGCGCGTGAATGGTCACGGGTGCAGCGACATTGATTTGGCGGCGACGCATGTGACGTCGGTGTGTGCCACGTGCGGGGTAGTGTGGGTGCGGAGGCGGGGGCCAAAGCAGGGTGAGAACACATTGGCAGACGCATGTGAATGAGGATTGAGAGCGGCGACGGGGGAGCGAGCCGTACCTGCAACGACCCGCGATGCCTGCAGCAGCTGCGTCTGCGAGGGGCGGCTGCCTGTAGGAGGTGTGAGCGAGGCGTGTGCGTGCGTGTGAGTGAGTGCCGTGGCATTGCCGCACATGCAATGGCGTCAAAGGGCGGCAAAGGCACACGCACCCATCGAGAGCATGTCGCCGAGCGTAAAGGGCCGCAGCCGGCGGGCGGTCTGTGTCTGTGTCTGTGCCTGTGCTTGTGCTTGTGCCTGTGTGTGCTGCTTACGCTGCGACTGTGACTGCGGCTGTGACTGCGACTGCAAGAGAGGCTGCAGGTGCAGTGCCGTCTGCAGGCGAAGGCTGTCGATGCCCGCGTTGAAGTCAGCATGTTCTTGGAAAAGTTAAGTTTTTGAGATTTGAGTTGGTGGTTCAATCCATTCCTGAGAGTCGCATGCTGATTGGCTGCCTCGTTGAGCTGGAGGATCGGCTGCTGATTGGCGAGCTGTTGAGGCGTGCCGTGGTGGCGAGCTGTTGTGGCGAGCCGTGGTGGCCAGCTGCCGACTCTTGGGGCCAGCCGTGCACAGGTCCAACGATGCATGCTCGGGTGGATCGCATGTGCCACGCGGCATACGCCTCAAGGTGGACAGCACCGTTGCTGCGCATCGCCATCCATCCGTCCTTATGACGAAAGTGGCGGTGCCTCGTCACGGCCCTTGCTCGTGGTGCTGGTAGGACGCCTTGCAGCAGCACGCCATCCCTGCCACGCCGTGCCAGGCTGTGCCCGATTGCGCCTCTGTGTGCTTGCGGCGACCCACCAGCGGAACACAGGCGGCGACGCCCCCTCCCACCGCGGAGTCGCTCGTGTGGCGTCCCCATTCCCGCGACGGCCATTGGGTCGTTCTGGCTGCACCGACAACGTGTGTGCGCCACCACTCCCTGCGAGCCACCAGCGAGCCTGCTTCCTTCAAAACGTGCGTATTGCCCCCCAACACCCAGCCCGATAACCAGCTCGATAGCCAGCCAGTCAGTCCGCCTGCCAACGACTGCGCGCTGCTCTTCTGTGTATATCCCGTCGACATCCACATAGCACACCTACACACACAAACACAATGTCATCATCCGACTCTTCAACCACTGCATTCCGCTTCAGCGTCAGCACAAGCTTCCCACCGGCAGTGCCGTCCATCTCGATGACCATCGAGTTTGTGGCTCTCGGCTTCACGCTGTCGGCCATCCTCGCCTCGGTCGCCAACATCGCCTACATGGCCTACAAGCTGTCCTGCAGCCAAACACGCACGCTCTACGGCTTCCTCGTCCTCTCGATCATATCCCTCAGTGTCCAGCTCTCGCTCTTTTCCATCAACTACTTCCACGTCTACCTGCCGGTCGTCATCCTGCTCAACTGGCTCATTGGCGCTTCGGGCCTGATGTTCCTGCTGCTGTCCGTCAACTTCCTCAACGGCTTCACCAAGACGGGCCAGATTTCGTCGCGGACCGTGCGTGGACTCAAGGTGTTTGCCGTCATGGCGCACGTCGTGCTCGCCGGCCCGCTGTACCTGCGAGGCATCCTCTTCCTCAACTCCAAGGACGCCCACTGGGCTGCACTGGTGAGTGGCTGTGTGTGGCTGTAACACGGACACGTCGCGTTCGACGTGTTTCATCTTCACGCCACTGACTCTGGAGCGTCCTTGTGTGCACACAATCAAACGCCTGCCTTGACAGTGGTATCGCACGACCGTCTCGTTCTGGTACCTGTTCCTCATCGTCTTTGACTTTGTGCAAGGCATCTGGGTCGCACGCACGCTGTGGCTCCACATCAAGAACATGCAGCTGCTGCAGATCCGGACCATGACCTCCACCACCCAGTCTGTGCCGGCCGTCATGTCGCCCACGACTCCAAAGACGCGTCGGCCTTTTCGTCGGGCATGGGTTCGGGCTCCAACACCAGCGTCAACAGCACCCACTCGCCCACCACGCCGGTCAACCACTCGTCGAGCCTCGACACGCTGGCTCCGTCCATGCATGCGCTCAAGCCGGCCACGACCAAGAAGTCGGCCAGACGCGCACCCAAGATCGATCCTCACCTGATCGTCCGCAAGGCTTACCACTTTGCCATCTTCTGCTGCGTGGGCTTCTTCCTCCTCGACCTCGGCGCCATTGCCCTCTTTGGTCTGTCCGGCGCCTTCGAGTCCGACTACGGCACCGTCTCGCAGCGCTTCTCGACCGCCTATGCGCAGATGGCCATTGCCAACGTCACTGCGCACTTTATTGCCGCCACGCTCTATTTCGAGAACCTCAAGGCCATGATGGCCGCCCGCACCAAGATCCACTCGACGGGCACGACATCCTCTGGCGGCCACACGACAGTCATCATGTCGCCAACAGACGCCAAGAGCCCTACAACGGCCGCCATGAGCATGTCTCCGCTGCCGCCGCCGCCACAGGCAGCCGGTGCCGGACTGCATGCACCGTACATGGGCCAGCCCGACGCCACCTACGGCCGCGACGCAGAGAACCAGTTCTTCCAGTCCGACACGACCGACTTTACTGACTATTACCAGTACTCGTCGTCTGCGTCGCAGTCCCAGGCAGCCTCTGCTGCCGCTGCTGCCGAGAAGAAGAAGGCCAAGCAGAAGCTGGCGCTCACGCTCCAGCACACACCGCACTACGCGTTCTGATCGCTCTGTGTCTGTTCACCCCCTGTCATCCTGTACGCGTTTCCAATACATGTTCATAAACTCGAACGGTTGAGGTTGTCGTCTGGTCAGCAGCACAGTGTGGGTAGTAAAAAATGCAGGGCGATAGCTGCAGCATCAGCTCATCGACTGGTGGACAGGTCGGCAAGAAAAACAAAAGAGTGGAGGACCTGGGCATTGATCCCAGTGCCTCTCGCATGCTAAGCGAGCGCTCTACCATTTGAGCTAGACCCCCTTCTTGTCCAAATTTTCCGACAAATACAATAAATCTGTAATTATCCTCTTGGTTTGAAAGGCTTTACATGACTGTTTTTCGGCAATGGCTTGATTCTGGGTGTGCGCTGTATGGCCATTTGCTGCCACCTGTTGTGCCGTGCAAAACTCTGGGGGTTTTTCGCACGAGGCTGCATGAACACCCTTAATAGAAACGTATGGCATGCATCATTGGATTTTTGGCAGTTGGATGGGAGAACTTGTGGGGAGGGGAGAGAGAGAGAGAGAGAGAGAGAGAGAGAATGTGATGGATGTGGAAAGAGACGCGAGCCGCTCAGATGAGGAGCAGGCGACGCACGGCGGTCTCCTTGTGGCCGTCCATGGCCTCCTTGAGCATCTCGCGACGCTGCATGTCGCCGAGGCTTTTGACGAGGAGGTTGCCAATGGCGTCGGTGGCGGCCTCGTTGACGGCATCGACGGTGAAGCCCTCGCGGCGCTTTTCGAGGAGGAAGCGGACCATGTCGGTGTGGCCGTTGCGGGCAGCCAGACGGATGGCCTTTGTGGTGCAGCCCTCGAGGCGCTGGGCGTGCAGCCATTGGACCACGTCCAGGTGGCCGGCCTCGGCGGCCCAGTTCATGGCGTCCTTGGTGCAGCCCTCGGTGCGGTTCGCGTGCAGCCACTGCACCACGTCCAGGTGGCCGTACTGCGCCGCGCAGTCCATGGCCGCCGACGTGCAGCCCTCGCGGCGGTGGACGTGCAGGTACTTGACCACGTCCAGATGGCCGTTGTTGGCCGCGACGTTCATGGTGTACGCCGTGCACTTGCCGCCGCCCGTCTCGAGCAGCACCGTGAGGACATCCACGTGTCCGGCTGCCGCGGCCAGGTTCACAACCGAGTCGCGGTACTTGCCCATCTCGGGGTGTGCGTCCAGCTCGGCCACCGTCACCAGTCCCTCCTTGAGCAGATGGTCGAGGAACGACGTGTGCCCGCCGACAATCGCCATGAGGCCCAGCACCGACGGGTGGCGCAGGTGCACGGCGTTGAGCCACATGCGCGCCAGCGGCACGTTTTCGAGGATGCGCTGGTTGTCCGCGTCGGGGAACCGGTCGCACAGGCGGAAGTACATGGCGCGCGACTTGATAAACGCCACGTCCTCGGTCGTGAGCATCACATCAGGCAGGTGGGCCAGCTCGCCTTGCCATTCCTGGATAAACGCATCGCGCCAGACCATGCGGTTGGCGGCATCGTCCGGGCCCGTGATGGCGAGCTTGCCGGCAAGGTACTGCGCCAGAGGACCGCCGTTGCCGAGCGGATCGGATCGGCTGTTGCTGGCGTGCGGGTGGTAGTGGGTGGAAGGGTGGGCATGGCCAGACGTCATGACGGACGGGCGGGACGATGAGCCCGCCATCAGGGCAGCTGACGCTGCCTGCATCATCGGCGACGTGGGCATGGACATTGGCGGTGTAGAATGGGTAGGCGTAGATGGCGTTGGCGTTGATGACGAAGACATGGGCGTTGGCGAGGGGATCGAGAAGGAGAAGGCGGCCGAAACGCTGGCGGTGCCAGGCGCTGGGGCAGGAGCGGGGACTTGGACAGGCTGCATCGGCAGGGGCTGGTACTTGTTCGGGATCGGCTGCTTCGCTTGGTAGTGGTACGGCAGGCCGGCCTTGCTGCCAGCGGGGGCAGCCTCGACAGCGGCTGACGGCTGGCCGCCAAACGAGATGAGAGCCGCTGATTCATCGCCGGTCTCGGTGCCATCGACGGCACTGTGCACGGCCGAGGCCGCCAAAGTCACCGCCGAGTTGGCAGTGCCCGGCGCCGCCACCTGCATAGCCAGCTTCTGCTCTTGGTGCTGCAGCGGCTGTTGCTTCTTCAGCGTCGTCGGGTCCAGATGCCCAGCGTCAGCACTGCCCTCCAAGATGAGGCCGAGCTGGTGGAGCAGTGCCGCAGATGCTGCATGGCTGAGCGCAGCCGCAGTCGACGCTGCCAGAGTCTGCTGGTGCGAGTGCGAGTGCGGGTGCGCCATGTCGCTCCCAAAAGTGCTCGATGAGCTGCTGGCGGGGCTGCCGCTGCGACTCGAGTCGAACGGCGACACTGCGTTGGCAAGCGGCGTGGCGATGCCACCCAGCGGTGCACCGACGGCAGACGACGCCGAGCGGGCGGCATTGTCCAGGAACGGACGGAAGGCGTCAATCACCAGCGAGGCGGTCGACATCTGGCCGGCGAGCGCAAGATGGGCAACGACGGGGCCGATGCAGTGCAGGGCGACATGCTGCTGATGCTGCTGGAGCGTCGTCGTGGCGGGCGATAGCACCGCGAACTCGTCCAACGCTGACATGGCTGTGAAGGGTTGGGCCGGCAGAGAGTGTCAGTGATTCAAGGTTGGATCGAGGGGAGTTGAGCAGGAGCGGTTGGTGGTGGTGGCGGGGGATGAGGAGCAGTGCAGGGGCAGGTGCAGGTGCAGGAGCAGGAGCTGGAGTAGAGGTGCAGCAGCATGTGAATCGCCAGTCGGCGGTGCTAACCTCTCGGTGGTTGGCCAGTTCTCGGGCAGGATTTGTAAATCTGGCCATGTGACAACCATTCTGATTGCGTCATGAAAGGGGAAAGGGGGCTGGTTCATTGGTGGATGGGCCATGCGCCAAGGCTATGTCCGGTCGTTCCAGGTGGGCAGGTACGGCATCGGCCGGCCGATCAGCACCAAGAAAGCCTCGCGGTACCTCGTGTCCATCACCATCAGGAGCACGGGATTCAACAACGCTCCACACGACGCAAAGATGGCGCTGACGGCCTCGACCAGTGGCGATATGTTGACCAGCGTGATCGCGCCGTGCATGATCACTGCAAGATACGGCACCCATGACAAGAGGAACGCCGTGACAAGCGCAACGGCGCGCTTGACGAGGGCGACTTGCAGCGCCAGCTTCCTGGATTCCTGGGACAGGCTCGCCTTTCGGGCGAGCATGGATGCCTTGTCGGACGTATCCGAGGTGTTTTCATCCGAATCCATGTTGCCGACACAGGCATTGACGCTTGTGTAGCGCGACCTGCCCTCGCGAATGACAGCCGGCCCTTCGGTGGCGAGCCTGGCCAGGGATGATCGAGGCGTTGCATTGGGAGAGGGCGGTGCCACGGCAAGCTGCGTCAGGTCTCTGCTTGACGCTCGCAGTTTGAGCGTGATCATCACGTAGAACACGCAGATGCATATCGGCGTGCATATCATGATCGTTATGGTCCTGTCGTGGGTGGCAGTCAGTGCCGCCATGTGCCGTGGACCTCAGTAAGTACACCGTCTCATGAGCAGCCACGTGGCAACGAAGAGCACACGGCTTACATTAAGCGGATCGCCACAGCAATGGGGTGCGTGCTCACAGCGTCGAGTCCGCAATGAAAGGACGATGGTTGCTTGACGAATCCGCCGCCCGGAATGATCATCACCATGCAAGTATAGCCAACAGTGACTAGCCAAACGACGGCAATGCCGATCCCAATCTGTCCTCTTGAGACATGCTGCTTGCCAAGTAGGATGACCCACGTATTGTTGAGCGAGATCAGCAGCAGCGTGAGCATCGACCCGATAGCGAGCACCTGGAGTCCGATGCCAGCAAGAATGCAGAGAACGCGATTGTCAAAAAAGGCAGCTCGATCTGGAGCACCAGCCCCAATGATGACGCCAAAGAGCACCGCAAAGCTGGAGGGTAATGTGGCCAAGTAAGCGGTATGCATAAGAGTACGACGGCTGTTTAGCATGTACATATCACTCGAACCACAGCCGCCAAAGACATTTGCCGTTGATGCCCCATGGAGGCAGCAGCAGTACAAGCGCAGAGCCAGAGAGCAGGCTGGACGTGTCTCTGCGAGTACGAACATCCAGCCAAGCCAAGCCAAGAGCGTGTCGAGAGACGCACCAAAAGTCGGCCACGGTCAGGCTCATATTGAGCGCTATTTCGTTGATGGCAAGCAGCTTGGGCGAGTTGAAGATGGTCGCCATGACACAGAGATTGGCAATGACGGCCAAGGCGTTAGTTGACACGGACAGGCCGCGTATCAACCCTTCAACGGGCGCCAGGTCGTCGTTGGGTGTCTCGGCCGCAGTCATGACGAGCGGATTGTTGAGCTGATGAGCCGGAGGGTAAACGTCTCCTGTGGTAGTCGTTTGATGTGATTGTGTTGTCACGAGTTTAGCCACGAGTGTCGCGTCATTTTGCCAGTGCAACGCGATGGACGCGCACAGGCGAGTGGAAGTGGCTGAGCAAGGTGGTATGTATTGGATGTAAAGATGTACAGGAGAGAAAGGAGGAGGTGCTCAAGGCAGAGACTGGAGGATCTGCGACGAGATGGGGTAGCAACGACGCTGCCACTGCGAGTGTGCGAGCGAGACGACCTGCTCAAACGAGTGCTTGTGGAGGTGCGGCGGCTGCGAGTGCGACTCGAATGACGGGTGCGACTGGGACGACCAACGGCTTGCCTGCATGGGGTCAGCGTCACAGACATCGGCATCGGCAGAGCATGCAGACACGGCACAACGAGCAGCAGGAGCAACACAGGCGGCAGCAGCAGACGCACAGGCACGACGCTCGCTGCCCTCACAGCTCGAGTCCAAGGCCATCACCAAGTGGTGAAAGCGAGGCAAGGAAGGCCTCTGCGGAGAGCGGTGCACAGACGCCGGCGTCGACACTGCAGTGCTGCAGCGCGAGGCCGGACGCGAGGGCACCGTTGCCGGCAGAGAGTCCGTGCCCGCTGCTGAATGGGCTTGGGGGCTGGAACTGGAAGAGCGAGGCGAGGTCGGCGCCCGTCCAGAAGGCACCCACTGCTGGGGATCTGCGAATGCTTCGGATTCGCAGGTGCCGGTGGACGGGTGTGCCTGTGCGGCTGCTGGAGCAGCGGCGGCGTTGGTGCTGGCGCTGGTTGTGCGGGCCAGCAGCAGTGGCGATGGCGACGCTGACGACGGCGATGTGTATGCAGACAGAGCGGAGGCCGACGCAGGCGGCGAGTGCAGCGAGGCGGACAGCGGCAGCTGCAACAGGTGGCTGTGGCTGTGGTCGGTGGTGGTGTTGCAGACGGGGGCCATGTGGTTGAAGGTGAAGGACGGCAGAAGCGGTGGCAGAGGCGATGTGACGGCGACGTTGCTGGCAAACTGATGGTGCTGCAAGGGCTGCAAGGGCTGCAAGTGCTGCATCGGCAAGGGCTGCAAGTGCTGCATCGATGCCACCTGCGACAGCTGCGACGACAGAGCCTCGAGACGGTCCAGCAGCGCCTGGTTGGAGGACTCGATGGCCTGCAGCCGGGTGGCCAGGGCGGCGTTGGAGCGGCGCAGGCTCGCATTCTGGTCCTCGAGCTCGGCCATGCGCTGCTTCTTGCGGTCCCGCGACTCCTGCGCCGCCTCTCTGTTGCGCTGTGCACGGTCGCGGGCCTTGTCGTCCTTGCCCGCAGGGCCAGAGGAGCCAGCTGTGGAGCCAGCAGTGGTGCCAGCTGTGGAGTCGTCGTCTGACGAGGCTAGCGAGGCCTTGCGCTTGCGGCTGGCCGGTGCAGTGGCAGGCGGCGACGCAGCGGGCGAGAGCATGTGGACGCCAGCAGGGTACGGCAGCAGCGAGGGCTGTGTGGGCTGTGTGGCAGCGGCAGGGCGGATGGCGAGCGGCGACAGCATCGATGGTGGCAGCAGCGGGAGTGGGAGCAGCGAGAGCAGTGGGAGTGGATGGATGGCCAGACAGGCAGGGGCAGCAGCGCTGCTTATGAAGGTGCTGGTCGCAGAGAGGGCCGCGGCGTGGCAGGCGGCCAATCAGCGATGCCCACGGCGGCTGCTACGCGGCGCTCGCTGATTGGCTGGACAGTCGTGTGATGCTTCTGCCGTGTGGCCGTACCTGGCTGCCAAGCTGACGGTGTCTGGACGGTCGTTGGCGCACAGAACAACGAGGCGTGCAGTGGTTGGCTGCCGTGTGTGAGCGACTGCACAAGGAGCTGACGATGACGGCTATGCTGTGCGACTTGGACGCATCCAACGCAGGCCAGTGGCTGGCACAAGAGAGGCAGGACACGGTCGCATTGCTGGTTTCGCAGTGGTTGTGGTGCACTGAGTGGCACAGATCTTATGTGGGTGGTCAGATCACGTGACAAGAAGCGACAAGCCCGGCTAGCTCAATCGGTAGAGCGTAAGACTCTTAATCTTAAGGTTGTGGGTTCGACCCCCACGTCGGGCTGGCTTCCCTTTTGCCCATCTCGCCATTTTGCTCGACTGCTGGACATCGATCCTTGGCCAGCCTCTCTCTCTCTTTTGACACTGTGGCTGCCTGTCGCTGCGTCTGCCACCCTCCGGCACTCTCCAGTCGCGT